>NW_021011579.1:408641-524986 GCF_003987935.1 Bombyx mandarina
AAGAGAGAGAGAGAGAGAGAGAAAGAGAGAGAGAGAGAGAGAGAGAGAGAGAGAGAGAATACACATTACTGCACACCAAAACACAATTAAATAAAAATAATTAAAAAAATACAAAACAAAACACAAAACACATTCAAAAACAGTCAAAAAGCAGATACGTTTTTACTGTTACGCGCTGGGGTTCGGGATAAATAAAATTCCAACAAAGTACAACTTAAAAACTGTATTCAACACTTAGAACACTTCACAAACACTTTTAAATTATCAATTCGATTCTACCATCTATCTCATCCCGCGTGTTTGCCAATTGGAAATTTTACACGCGGGAGGAAATGTCCAACTTTTCTCCCTTGGTGCACAATGTACTATTCTTAATTAAGTGCTCCTAAAGGTTTGAATGTGTAATAACGGTGGCTAATTAAGACCTCCACCGCGGACGAAGAAAACTAAGTGCCACTTGCTGTGGGAGAGCGGAGTCTCCTGGTACACAAACGCTTGCACGCTTAAAAGGAGACTCCAATTATTATATTGTTTTGACTCGCTTTTGAAAATAAAGAATTTTGGTATTTTGTATCTGTAAGAGAGAGAGAATACACTTTATTGCACACCAACATAATTTACATTCAAAAAAAAAAAACAGTCAAAAAGCACATATGTACAGTAGGCGGTCTTATCGCTAAAAGCGATCTCTTCCAGACAACCGTTTAATTTACAGGAATTCTGTAAAATATAAAAATATAGCAGGTATGTTGCGGTGTAAGCAGATAAGTAGTGGGCATTTAAGCCAAATTCTACGATTAAAAAAAAAGTTACTGTGGGAATCGATCAGTGTGCTCAGTGCGAGTTTTTTAACTTTCTCGATAGCGTAAAAGTTAACTCAAATTTGTATGGGAGTTGGAACAGCGCCCCTAGCGGCAAATGACGAAACGTGAGCGACACCACGATTATACTCGGACAGTAATTATTGGAGTATCTGTCCAGTCAAAGATCAAACTAATTGATGCCATTAAAAGTCATAATGAAAAGTCAATTAGACAAAGTAGTTGCGGTGAAATACAAGGTCTACCGTTATTTAATTGTGTGTACAAGCTCGCAGCCCGCCTGGTGTTAAGTGGTAACCGGAGCTGGACGTCTACAACGTAAATGCGCCACCCGCCTTGAGATACAAGTTCTAAGATCTCAGTATAGTTACAACGGCTGCCCCGCCCTTCAAACCGAAACGCATTACTGCTTCATGACAGAAATAGGCAGGGTGGTGGTACCGACCCGTGCGGACTCACAAGAGGTCCTACTACCAGTAATTACGCAAATTATAATTTTGCGGGTTTGATTTTTATTACACGATGTTATTCCTTCACCGTGGAAGTCAATCGTGAACATTTGTTAAGTACGTATTTTATTAGGAAAATTTGCGGGATTCGAACACCGGTGCATCGCTACATACGTATGCACCGGACGTCTTATCCTTTAGGCCGCGACGACTTCATGAATGACTCAATTTTTACAATACAACGACTGCCCCACCCTTCAAACCGAAACGCATTACTGCTTCACGGCAGAAATAGGCAGGGTGGTGGTACCCATCCGCGCGAACTCACAAGAGATCCTACCATCAATACTATATGTTTGTGCTTGAAATAAAAACATAATCATTTTGCATTTCTTTTTATTACATTACTGCTTTTATTTTGCACGCAATGCATGACAATTAGATATGGTTTAGGGTCAACGGCCTCGAGCGAACTACGACCGCCATGTAAGAGTTCCACAATCTCTGCTCACGCTGATTCGGGCTGCTGACCTCGGACACATAACCCAAATCGAATTACGCGCCTAATTCTATTACCCAAGAACGCAGATTGAACGCCCACTAAAATCGTATGCGACTTATAAGGCTTCTGATTTTAAGTGAGTTAACCTTCATTTCTGCGTCACTTCCTACACACAAAGCCGGTAGATAAGCCTTTTTTTTATTCCTTTATTGATGCACAAAATATAGCACAAAATATAATAGAACTTATAAGTTCAAATATTTAATACAACAATCTGGATTGCAATCCCAAACAGGTGCATACAGAAAATTTATAACAACTTAACAAATGCCTAAATACCTTGTGTGTATTTAAACATGTATATAGATATATATATATACACGTCCGCTCACACACAACCGCACGCACACACACTCTCACACATAAACCGCACGCACACACACTCTCACACATATGTTGGGTAATAGAATATCTAATTAAATTAAATCTAATGATTTAATTCTAACTGGACAGTATTGAATACTTGAGAATATGTTAACCTAATTTACTGGTTTTACTGGTGGTAGGACCTCTTGTGAGTCCGGGCGACCCTGCCTGTTTCTGCCGTGAAGCAGTAATGCGTTTCGGTTTGAAGGGTGGGGCAGCCGTTGTAACTATACTTGAGACCTTAAAACTTATTTTTCAAAGTGGGTGGCGGCATTTACGTCGTAGTGCCTATTGGCTTCAGTAACCACTTAACACCAGGCGGGCTGTGAGCTCTGTGGTCTGTGTGTGACAAGAGGTCCTACCACCAGTGAAAACTTGTAATTGTAATTTTAACACCCCTTTATTGGTTCGGTAGGTTACTTTTGTTTTTATGTAACGGAATCCTTTCATCGAATTATTTTCTCCTACTTATTCACTGGTAGCCTAAGAGGCTATTCCAGCCACTCCCAGACGGGTAGGTGAGCTCACGGGCTCAACCTGAGAGAATTTGCTAACACTGGCCCTAGCAAGAGCAGTGCTTCGCTGAATCTACCACCGGAATCACGACCGGAAACTCAGAGGGCAGTGTCTATGGGTTCGTTGGCTCGTCAAACTCTTCATCGTCATCGACAAACGTCGCCTTTTAGACGTCAGATCAACTAGACATTTCATCCACGGCTTAAAGTACTATTCACCTTTTGTCCACACGGGTAGGTACCACCGCCCTGCTTATTTCTGCCGTGAAGCAGTAATGCGTTTCGGTTTGAAGGGTGGGGGCAGCCGTTGTAACTATACTGAGACCTTTATAACTTATATCTCAAGGTGCGTGGCGCATTTACGTTGTAAATGTCTATGGGTTCCAGTAACCACTTAACAACCAGGTGAGCTGTGAGCTTGTACACCCATCTAAGCAATAAAAAAAACTTCTTTTGAGCCACTGGTGGTAGGACCTTTTGTGAGTCCGCGCGGGTAGGTACCACCACCCTGCCTATTTCTGCCGTGAAGCAGTATTGCGTTTCGGTTTGAACGGTGGGGCAGCCGTTGTAACTATACTTGAGACCTTAGAACTTATCTCAAGGTGGGTGGCGCATTTACGTCGTAGATGTCTTTGGGCTCCAGTAACCACTTAACACCAGGTGGGCTGTGAGCTCGTCCAACCATATAAGCAATAAAAAAAACCTCTCAAATAAAATACCTCTCTTGGGCCACTGAGTTGTTTACATGACGTCACTCTGACAGCCTAGCCGGAGCGATAAAACAAATCGCAATTAGTACCCGATGGCTTGTTGGACGATAAAGCTTATCCGCCAAAATTGACGTCAGCAGTGAAAGTGCACTAGACTGACGCTTGCAAAATCACATTTCAGCTATGTTCCGATATGCACTGCGAGTAGTGTGTGCTCAGTGCGAGTTTCTTAACGTTTGCCGCTAGGGGCGCTGTTCTAACTTTATACAAATTTGAACTAACTTTTACGCTATCGGGAACGTTAAAAAAAACACGTGTGGTACTCGGGGACTGCCGCGGTAAAACTATTGCATAACATTTTTTTATCAACTTATGCAATTATAATTAAACAACAATAATAATTTAATATTAAAACAATAATAAAATAAGACCACGCTGTTTTTATAACCGTTAACAAAAGCAAAACATTAACTGTCTCTTTCACACTCATAAGCTAGACCGCGCGAGAGAGAGATGGGCAGACTTTTCATGATGCGCATAGAGCATGTAGTGCGACGTCCCGCCGCGCGCTTATTCACAAACACTACACAAGCGCAACGTGTGAATGTGTTGAATGCGAGTTACATGGTAGGCGGAGTGGGGGGTGTTAGGTTTTATTTTTGTTACGAAATTTCTTGATTCGCAAGGTGGGTGGAGGCATTATTGTTCCTTTGTCTCGTCTTGCCTGGGTCGGGTGTGTGCACCACATAAATGCCCCAAGCCACCTCATCTCGCAAGGTGGGTGGCGGAATTATTGTCAGTTGTCTCGTCTTGCCTGAGTCGGGTGTGTGCACCACATTAATGCCCCAAGCCACCTCATCTCGCAAGGCGGGTGGCGACATAATTGTCATTGTATTATTTCGTAGTCAACAGGGGCTGATAGCGAGATTAAACCTTTAAAGTATTATCGATGTCATCATGATACCTGAAAACCGAATAATATATTTAATACCTTATTTTCTATTAAAATTTTTTTTGTGAAGTTAAAAAAAACAGCTCGTCAATTGTCAATTATTAACAAAAACAAAAAAAATATAATTTATTAAAATCAGTTAAAAGACAATTGTGAAAATTTGTATTAGACTGTATTGTTTTTGAAGCATTTGCTTTTTACATAAAAGTGTCGAGTGAATAAAAACAAAACATAATATCGGAAACGGAACGAGATGCGTCGCTTCCGGTCGGCCGCCATTGAGGCACGTTCGCGGGCTCAGCAACGTCCAGTCTTACCGCAGCTGCAGGAGGAAGCGGACGCCGCTTACGACGCAACACAGTATTTTATTGACGACGTCGCGGATCCTTGGAGACAGGAGGGTGTGTGTGTTTATGTAACCCTTCAAATTACGGCACTACGATATGCTGAATGAATGCTGAATATGAATATGTAATTACGCAAATTATAATTTTGCGGGTTTAATTTTTATTACACGATGCTATTCCTTCACCGTGGAAGTCTATCGTGAACATTTGTTAAGTACATATTTAATTTGATAAAATTGGTAATCGTCTGCGGGATTCGAACACTGGTTCATCGCTACATACGAATGTACCGGACGTCTTATCCTTTAGACCACGACAATTTCAAAAGATTCAGCGAAGCACTATCCTTGCTAGGGCTAGTGTTGGTAAATTCACCAGGCTGAGTCCCGTGAGCTCGGCTATACGTCCGTTGAACCTAGTATAATAACCCCTCGAGATTATTAGTGTAGGTAAGCCAAAAAAATGACGGATGCAAAACTCACCCTGTACTCTTTCGCGCAGATGCTCAAGACCGTGAAAGATTGTCGCAGCACACGCAACTCCGCGACCTGGTATCCAGGGGTGAGAGTCAGCAGCTCAAGGCCAAGTTGGCGACACTTGGCAACGACGCAGGCCTCATAGTGAATCTGACTCCGGGCGGAGCCAATACTCTATTATATGTGTAAGTTTTTTTTTGTTGCTTAGATGGGTTAACGAGCTCACAGTCCACCTGGTGCTAAGTGGTTACTGGAGCCCATAGACATCTACAACGTAAATGCGCCACCCACCTTGAGATATAAGTTCTAAGGTCTCAATTATAGTTACAACGGCCCACCCTTCAAACCGAAACGCATTACTGCTTCACGGCAGAAATAGGCGGTGTGGTGGTACATACCCGCGTGGACTCACAAGAGGTCCTACCACCAGTAATAAAGTTTGAGGGAGTTGGACTAACGCTGCTGTCAATCCGTACTAATTGTTGGTGGTATAATATCTTCTCAACACATAGGGGTAGGTACCGCCAACCATTTTTTTCTGGGCCTGGGGCCGATCCTCCTACAAGGTCCTGTACCTAGGGGGCGCGTGGGACTGGACGATCCGCAGATCTATGGTGTGCACCGCGGGCATCAGGATGGTATTTTGGTTCCTACCTCCTAAACGACCCCGAACCCGAGCTTGGTAAGGGGTTTACCGTGTTTCTTTTTGGGGGTGCCTCTTTTTGTTTTGCGAACCTTTTTTTGTCTACCTATCTGCCAGTAGTCTCGACGGGCACTTCGGGTGTCTGGTGGGTGGAACTAGACCCTACCTACTGGGATATTAGAAGTTATAAAACTATTTTATCGCAAACTATCTTTGACGCGTCTGCAAATTGTCTAGTCAATCAGACGTCTTCATCTCGGTGATGACAACGTGCAATGATTTCCTTAAATATGACCATACGCATTGAGCTAATAAAAGCGTGTTGATAAATTTGAGGCCTTTCAATACCGATTGTCTCCTTGTCTACATGTCCAGTGCTGCAGAAGCTGGCCTGACCACAGTGGTGGCGGCACTCCTGGACGCCGGCGCTGACGGCAGAGCCCACCCCGTCACGAAATACAGCCCCCTCTACATCGCTTGCTACCACGGTCGCTTGGACATCGTCAAGTTGCTGCTCTCTTATTTCCCTGAGGCTGTCCAGGTTAGTTCTGGCTTCATCGACAGTAGACCAGGAAGTCTGATGGAATAAGGGACTTGAAAATTTTGTGATTTGAATAATAATGTCATGTTTCAACGTGTCCCATATCTGTGATTTTTATATTGACATCAGAACAGTGATCTCCATGCTAAGTGAAAATACCTTTAAAAGGATTTATACTCTGTGATTATTAGTTCATCACGTAATTTTTTTTTATTGCTTAAATGGGCTGACGAGCTCACAGCCCAATCCGGTACTCATCTTGAGATATAAGTTCTAAGGTCTCAGTATAGTTACAACGGCTGCGCCACCCTTCAAACCGAAACGCATTACTGCTTTACGGCAGAAATAGGCAGGGTGGTGGTACCTACCCGTTTGGTCTCACAAGAGGTCCTACCACCAGTAAATCCTGCACTTCTCTATATTCTCTATAAGTGTGGGCAAATTCATACTCCTCCACCCGCGCAATTTTCGTAAAAAGGGGTACAAACTTTTTGCTTCCCATATTTAGTATATAGATAAACATTATTGTTGGACAGCAAGAGACAGTAGAGAAATGGTTGCCGCTCCACGCCGCGTGCATCGGCGGTCACGCGTCTATCGTCACGCTGCTGCTGGAGTATCCTTACCCGGCTTCAGTACTCAACACTTACATGTAAGTACAGCGCAGGGTTTTTAGTGAGCTCGGGCGATTTCTCTGATTTAGTACTATTGATTGACGTCCGGTGCGTTCGTATGTAGCGATGCACCGGTGTTCGAATCCGGCAGACGGGTACCAATTATTCTAATGAAATATACGTACTTAACAAATGTTCACGATTGACTTCTACGCTGAAGGAATAACATTGTGTAATAAAAATCAAACCCGCAAAATTGTAATTTGCGTAATTACTAGGAACAGAATTACCAGCTTTTAGTTTTCTTCCTAAGTGGAATGACTCTAGCGATTGATACCTTAGGCGAATTATCCTTACTGACCAATCGGAATCAAGGATTGTTCCTTTTAAGATAATTTCTTGACAAGAACTGTCAATGCAGGTATTTTATTTGTTCTTAGTGTATGTCAGTGGTCTGCTCTTTACAATATAGTTTTATTTATCACAAGAGGTCCTACCACCGGTAATACCGTTTCTCGCAGAGACCCGAGTGGACGTTGGGAGTATCAAGCCGCGTTCGATATTAACGCCACTGATGCGCGCGGTCAGAGCGCCCTATATGTGGCCAGTACCTTGGGCAACATGCCCGTGTTGGCTGCATTGCTGGATCACATGGTCCCCTGCCGGCCCATTGACAAGGTAACAAGATAAGTATATGTCGGCGTTACGCCAGGATTTTCACATATGAGGCCTATAAAATCAAAGGCAGCTGAATCCAAGTCTGTCAAATATTCAGGTAAACTACAAAGATCGGCCCTAAACACGTCATTACGGATCCTCCCGATCCATCGAAATACCGCTCTTGCTAGGGCCAATGTTAGCAACACTCCCGGTTTGAGAAGCTGAAATAACTTTGTTCGGATAGCTACGATATTCTTTATTTTAAAGCAGATTTATAAATAATGAGAATATTACTAATAATTTTAAATGATAAAACTTCGTTTATTAGTACTTAGTACAGAGTATATTTTTTTTAACTGAATTTTTTAGAGACTTTTAGCTGCATTTTTTATAACATGAAAACTAAAGCGTGTCCAACTAACTAAACAAGATAGCACCGTTATTAATCCATTTTACGACATTAAGGCGTTTAGCTGCCTCTGATTTTATAGGCCTCATATAAGGTCTTTTACAATGAAAATACAATACAATACTATAAAACTTTAACATACTTGTTTATTACAAAAAGCTACGCCTTAGCTCTTACACAATTACCCATTTTGTGTTGGTTATAGTAACTACAACTTCTTTTTTATACAAACAAATATTCACAAAATATGGCTTAATATTCGCAATATATATTTTAGTGATTTTTACATGACTCTGACATTAATTTATTTTACATAAATTACTTTTAACTAATAAAAAAAACTAAACTAACAGATGTATGGAAATGGCGGTGCAAGGTAGAGGGGGAAAGGTCGACCGAAGAACACATGGATGTAGTGTGTGAATGAGGATATGAGAGAGAGAGGAGTGAGTGTTGAGATGACGGCTGATAGAAAAGAATGGAAGAGAAAAAATAGCTGTGCCGACCCCATCTAGTGGGATAAGGTGGAGAAAAATAAGAAGACTTTTAACTAATATAAACTAACATTGTTATTAATCAGCCTAATGATAGATGGCGCCAACATCATTGAATAACAATTACAATACTTAATTCAATTATTACTGTTAATTATTATATAAATTATTATTAATATTTATGCTTTATTCATATTAAATTTTTTATACAGTCATTTGTGTTTTTAACAATAATATAAACATTAAACATATTCTGAACATCTTCAGATCAAAACAGTATCTGCTAATTATTAAAAATGGTAGAATAAGTTTCATCTTGCTAATAATAAATAAACGATAACATAGAATAAACTAAACTATATATTATTATTATTTTTTCTTTTTTTTATTGCTTAGATGGGTGGACGAGCTCACAGCCCACCTGGTGTTAAGTGGTTACTGAAGCCCATAGACATCTACGACGTAAATGCGCCACCCACTTTGAGATATAAGTTCTAAGTGCTCAGTATAGTTACGACGGCTGCCCCACCCTTCAAACCGAAACGCATTACTGCTTCACGGCAAAAATAGACAGGGTGGTGGTACCTACCCGTGCGGACTCACAAGAGGTTCTACCACCAGTAAAATGTTAATTATGTTAATTATTGCCAATAGTGGCGTTTGCACCCATATATACCACATCCAGCGGTCCCGAGTTAGGAGGAGTCTTTTTCTTCTTCTCACTTCGGTTTCCTCAATATTGATGGTCGTGAACACCTCCTCGCAACAAGAGTTCATTCTGGAACATTCCACGCCACTTGCTCCTATCTTTGGAGGGGTGAAGATTGATAAATATTCATTTAAACATAACCAAGCACTAGTATTATTCACGATGCAGTCTGGTATCTTGAGATTTTTTGGGACTAGTGTCGTGGGGTGGGGATCCCATTTGTGACTCCCTCCTTCCCCATACCATGAAAGCGCCATCTTATTTAAATGAAAACAAAAAGACTTATCAAAATCTAAATAAAAAGAATAATCAAATATCGCTAATAATCCTTGTAATAATAATTGTGAGGCATCTTCCACAGAGCGAGGAGTCGGAACCTCCTCCTTCCTCCAGTCCACATCGAGGCGGCATTTCTCTAGGGATCCACGCCATCGTCAGCAGACTCACCGGTGGAAACCAAGTGAGTATCTGTATAGGAAAACCAATAAAGACTTACTTGGTTATAAGACAAATCCTTTTCGCTTTGCTGGTCGATTTTTGATATGTCTTTGATTGTAACCAAACTTCACGTCATAATCACACGCTAGGACAATCTGAAGATTTCTTATCGAAGTATACAAGGACCATAGACAAACACACATCCATTTTATATTCATAGATATCTCTGTCTACATATGATTGACACACGACCCCTCTGGTGAGTGGTATGACATCAACGATGTCATAGTCCAGCCGCGGTCTACCGTTCACGCAAGTTGACCCCATCATCATTCGGAGTGTGGCACGGCTCAGTGTCAATCGCTCCATGGAAGATATTCCATTTTTAGTAGTTTCTCCATGTGTGATTGACAACCCTGATGGTTCATGGTACCCAGGACACTCCATCCGAGAGCAGCAGACGCGTTAGACCGGTGTCCCTGTCGGCAACCCCGGGCTGTGACGGCAGCGTGGTGGCGGCGGTCCGCGCTGGCCACGTGCGCGCGCTGCAGCGACTCCTCGCCGCCGGAGCATCTGCTGATGTACAGGCCTCACCGCCAGCTGACGTGAGTGATAAACATCATCATCATCATCATAGTCGGTTGCTCTTGGCAGGGCAGTCGTGGTCATGTGGAATTCTTGCTTATTAAAACCTTGACAGATGTTCTCCATAGTTTGCGAACCGAGGCCCGGCGCACACACACACGTTAAGTGAGGTTTCAGTAAGGTCTTTCACCTGATCAGTCCAGCGCATGAAGATTCGTCCACGAGATCTTACCGTTGACCCTACCCTGAACAACAAGTTTCTCGATAAACTCTGCTGGCCGTCGCGATACGTGTCCAAAATATCGAAGAATCCTGGATCGCACTGTTGACGACAACTTTTGAGAGATATTTAGTTCTTTTAGGATCGAGGCGTTGGTGCGATGCTCAGTCCAAGATATACGGAGCGTCCTTCTCCAGCACCACATTTCTAACGCATCGATCCTTCTTCTTTCTCTTTCGTGACAAACATACCCGCAAATAAAACTTGACATTTTCCCCCTGCCTATCCGCCGGTAGTCTAAGAGCCTATCCCAGCTACTCAGAGATCGGTAGGTGAGCTCCATACGCTCAACCTGAAAGAATTTTGCTAACACTAGCCCTAGCAAGAGCAGTGCTTCGCTGAATCTACCACCGGATCGGAATCGCGACCCACTGAGAAGACTGAAGCGAGAAATTCAGTAGGCTAAACTTGACAGTAAGCAGAATGGTGGTACAATACGACTTATTGTTAGTACATGTGACACAAATCCAGAGGCCACTAAATCCTTTACTTCCTTAATATGAACATGGTAAGTCGGGGTGGTGCTACTCTAGACCAAACCACGGCAGCTGGTTTTATTTATTTATTCCTTAGATGGGTGGACGAGCTCACAGCCCACATGGTGTTAACTGGTTACTGGAGCCCATAGACATCTACAACGTAAATTCGCCACCTACCTTGAGATATAAGGTCTCAGTATAGTTACAACGGCTGCCCCGCCCTTCAAACCGATACGCATTACTGCTTCACAGCAGAAATAGGCGGGTTGGTGGTACCTACCCGGGCGGTCTCACAAGAGGTTCCACTAATGAACGGATGGTTCCATGGTGTCCTTCAATCGAGGCTTTGGGTCTTTGATGGTTGGTAAAACATAATCTGGTTGATGCAGCTGGACACAGACGGTATCCGGGACAGCCGCAGGTCCCGGAGCGCCTCCGCCTCTCTTGCCCGGGACGGATCCCCCTCGCCGTGCCGCAACAACTACCCAGCCGAGCGTGAGTTTGGTTACTTTTCAATCTGGAGTACTTTCGTCGGTTCTCGAGAGTCTGTTCTACTATAATTAAAATTGTCTATTTTTTGTTGCCTAGATGGGTAGACGAAGCTCACAGCCCACCTGGTGTTAATTGGTTACTGGAGCCCATAGACATCTATCATCAGTCTCAAGGGGCCATCCATAAATTACGTCACACGAATTTTAGGACTTTTGAACCACTCCCCCCGTCCTTGTCACAGGTTGTCACATTTTTATAACCGCACCGAGACGGTTGACGTTTCAGAGCCTTCGATTCGCCTCGAAGGCTCCGTCGGCTGGGCGTCCTTGGGATGAGCCACGCCGTCTGGTTGTAGTGTTGACCGCGATAACCTCCCTACCTCATCCGGGTTCTGGCCTCGGAGGGGATCGGACGTCGGGTGTAAGAGTACAGGGGAGTCTTTTAGGGGGTGGGCCCTAAAATCCTTTGGCCCGCGGTCTGCTCACAAAACCATGCATCGTTGAGACAAAAAAAAAGGGTGGTGGTAATTACTGGTGGCAGGGCGTTTTGTAAGCTCGTATACGGGCAGGTAGCCCGCAGCAGGCATACCTTCAGGTCTGGATGAGAGTGATGGTCTGGAGGTCAAGGATGAGAGAACCGCTGTATAATATAATTGTTACGTAGACCTCATGTCTGAAAGTCAGAGGCGAAGTTCATGCTATATTGAAGCTCATTCATAAACCGTAAGTTGTTAGGTAGCATAGCGTTATCTTTTTAACATTTTACTTGTTTACTCACGATGGGCACAGGAGACGGTCCATGGACAGCACTAGCGCTTGCAGCCCGCGCTTCTAATATACAAATAGCGGAGATGCTGATCGCACACGGCGCTACGGACCCCCACTGCCGCGCAATCCGGGAGTGCAGCAGGAATGGTCTGGTCGATCTGCTTGCCAAACTCCTGGCCACCAAGGTCAGTTCACTAACACCTTAACTGTGTAATGAGGTAATTACAGCTACAGTCGGAGTTTTTTTTTATCTTATACCTTAAAACGAGCAATTCTTGTATATATATATAATCTGGATCTCGGAAACGGCTCCAACGATTTTTATAAAATTTATTTTATAGGGGGTTTCGGGGGCGATAAATCGATCTAGCTACGAATTATTTTCAGAAAATGGTGTTTTATTCGTGTTTTCAATAATCAACTTTATCGATAATCAACTTTATGACTCTTCCTCGACATCTATTGGTGAATCATAATACTATTAAGCTATTTCAGCAGATGGCGTTGTTAAGCCACCCGGAGCCAATGAGTGTTTGGTTTAAGGTTAGACCAAGAAAATGAACTGTTTATTTATATTATTTGTTATAAAAAAATACCGAGCAAAGCTCGGTCATCGTCTAGTCTATACTAATATATTATAAAGAGGAAAGGTTTGTTTGTTTGTTTGTATTGAATAGGCTTCGAAACTATTGAACCGATTTGAAATTCTTTCACTGTTTGAAAGCTACACTATTCCCAAGTATACTTAAGCAATAAATAAATAAATCCTTTATCTTAGATGTCGTTCATTGATTGATGACTTAAGTACTTATATCATTAGAACGATGTGTATCAGTAGAACGGACTATATGATCATTAGACCATTTAGAACGTTCTAGAAAGGTCCATCCGTATAAACTGTACAAAACTCCAGGCGTACGCGGACCCGGACAACAAGCTCAACAAGTCCGTCATCGCCGAAGCGGTCTTCAAGAACAAGGGCACTGACGCAGCGCTGACGTACAGCGCGACCTGCCCCACCACGCCCGTGGCCGTCTGCTGGCGGGAGCTCAAGTGTCAACTGGCGAGGATACGGTCCGTGGACATCACACGCACGTTCCCATTAGTTTGGCCAGTATGCCCTACAGATATCTCGAGAAGTATACCCGAAAATACTTTTGTAAGGACCGCCAAGTCGTTCGCGGTCGCGGAAACTGTTTAATATTCTATATGCCCGTAATCATAAGCGAGATTAAACCGTAAAATCTATTTTAATTACGCATCCAACCCCGTGACGGAACTATCGGGCATAAGCTTCCAACTTGAAAACGTACGATTAAATTTAGTTATTCATAAAACCACGAGATAAAACCGTGAAAAGCGCGCATCAACTTTAAAGTGATTTAGATAATATCATTTTAAGATATTCCCGTGATTGATATGTGCCCGTGCGCCGTCTCCCCTACAGCATGAGCTGGTTGCGCAGCGCGGCCCTACGCGTGAACCCTCGCCTGGCGTCAGACCGCGCGGCACTGCTCGCCGTCACCAGGGTAGAGCTCACCAATAACGAGCTACGAACCCTGCCGCCGGAACTCTTCTCCTTGCTCAGTCTAAGGTGAGGACTGGACTGGCCACAGCTGGATTTTAGGAGCCGACAAACCCCTCCCCCTTTTCAGCCCGTTAATGGGTGTGACAGCATATACCATTTTTTTATTGCCCTATAAACAGACGAGCATACGGCCCACCTGATGGTGAGTGGTTACCGTTGCCCATGGACTTCAGCAATGCCAGGGTCAGAGCCGAGCTGCTTCCTACCGCTTAATACCCTCCACAAGCCTCGTTTGAAGAAGGACATATCCTAGCGCTCGGGAATCACCGCAAATACTTGAAGTTTTTTTTTTTTTTTTTTTTTATTGCTTAGATGGGTGGACAGCCCACCTGGTATTAAGTGGTTACTGGAGCCCATGGACATCTACAACGTAAATGCGCCACCCACCTTGAGATATAAGTTCTAAGATCTCAGTATAGTTACAACGGCTGCCCCACCCTTCAAACCGAAACGCATTAGTGCTTCACGGCAGAAATAGGCAGGGCGGTGGTACCTACCCGCGCGGACTCACAAGAGGTCCTACCACCAGTAATTTTTCAGTCGTCTTCATGTTTCACACGCCCAAATAACGTAAGCTGAATGTGGATACCTCGGTAAGAGCCTATCAATGAAGTGTGAGTGAAGAAGACAGTAGCGGAAGCTTAAAACAACTAGTGATCTCGCAATAGTCGAAATTCGACTATAATTAATAGAAATTATAGGTTTGTACACTATTATTGTTCTATTGTCCAAAGACTATTAATATACTTCTACAATCACAAATTTCGTCAAAACTAGATTATAGATAAATAATATTAAACAATATTACACAATATTAGTTACATAACACACAAACAATATTAATCTATTCTCAATTTGACCACAGACTTTAAACAATAACAAAAGGTCGTTGTCTCATAGACACTTGAGGGGGGAAATTTGTAAACAGGCATTTTGCTGCCCTCAGGTACCTCAACGTAGCTCAGAATAAGCTGGAGCGTCTGCCCACATCCGAGGATCCACTGGAAGACGAAATGGACTCCAACGGGAGACGACTCAAACGTAAGCGGCACAGACCAGACCTGTACACCGCCCCGGCACTCCAGGAGCTGTATCTGCAGGTAGGATTGTGACTAGAGAAGATCTAGGTCTTCCTTTTTTTATTGCTTAGATGGGTGGACGAGCTCACAGCCCACCTGGTGTTAAGTGGTTACTGGAGCCCATAGACATCTACAACGTAAATGCGCCACCCACCTTGAGATATAGTTCTAAGATTTCAGTATAGTCACAACGGCTGCCCCACCCTTCAAATCGAAACGCATTACTGCTTCACGGCAGAAATAGGCAGGGCGGTGGTACCTACCCGTGCGGACTCCCAAGAGGTCCTACCACCAGTAATTACGCAAATTATAATTTTGCGGGTTTGATTTTTATTGCACGATGTTATTCCTTCACCGTGGAAGTCAATCGTGAACATTTGTTGAGTACGTATTGCATTAGAAAAATTGGTACCCGCCTGCGGGATTCGAACACCGGTGCATCGCTAGATACGAATGCACCGGACGTCTTATCCTTTAGGCCACGACGACTTTCTATTCTCCCTCTGCTTCTGTTTAGGCGCCGGAGTCCGACATAACTTGGTCTGTTGCGATCGGGTATCGGATTACCCAACGTTAAAAATAAAGAGGTAAGAAGATTATCGCGTTGGTTAACAGATCACGACTCTAGCCGCCAAGCAGTAACGCGATCTGCTTTTCGGGGTGGGATGGTCATAGTTGAGTCCGACTTGTCTCAAGGCGGATGAGGGCATCGATGTTGTGTTGCCCATGGGCTAAAGTCAGGTGCGATAAATAGACGAGGTGTATTTCAGTCTGAACGTATCTTGATTTAAGACATTCGGTATCTGAGTCTGGATGTTTGTCGCAAGATGACTGAGCTTAACACTTTCCACAAGCCTTGTTTGAAGAAGGACATGTCATAGCGCTCGGGAAACACCGTGGAGGGGAGCTTATCCCATAACCGGATGGTACGTGGCAAAAAAGACCTCTGGAAACGCACTGTGGATGACCGCAGTGGCTCCAGGTAGTATGGATGAACTCTACTCCAGTGGCGGGCTGTGTGATGGTAAAAACTGGATGCCGATATCATCTCGAACAATTCCTCAGAGCACTCCCCATGGAACATACGGTACAAAATACAGAGGGAACCGAACTCCCTCCGCAGACATGGGGGACTTAGTGGCCAAAGATGGTAAGGGCCATGACCGAAGATGGTAATTGCCTAGCAACAAATGGATTGTGTCAATCGGTGACGGGCAAGAATTGGATGAGGAGAATCGAAGACCGGGCTCAGGGGTGTGGATCGGGAGAGGTCATGTCTGACAGTGGACGACTGTGGGCTGATGATGAGGATGATGATGAAATGGATTATGTCGAAGAGTCCAACGAAGGAAAAGAATCCATGATGACTAGGGTCAGTAGTAGATTAGGTAGTTGAGGAGAACCGAAGACCGAGCTCAGTGGTGTGGATCGGGAGAGGCTTATGTCCGACAGTGGACGACTGTAGGCTAATGATGATGGGTCAAATGGAGGAAAAGAATCCATGATGACTAGGGTCAGTAGTAGATTAGGTAGTATTAGAGTTAACCCCTAAAGTTTTAACCCCTACAGGATAACAGACTGGAAGACCTTCCACCGGGCCTCTTCAAGCTGCCGGCTCTGATGACCCTCGACGTGTCTAACAACAAGCTACGCGCGCTGCCCTCAGAGATGTGGGACGCGCCGTCGCTTCGGGACATCAACGCAGCTTTGAACCACTTGAGGGATTTACCCACGGGACGTGAGGTCAGTCATATTACCCTTGTAGATATGCGAGCCTAATACTGATTTTTTATTTTATTTATTCACTAGCTGACCCGGCAGACTTTGAGACGATAAATAAAAGACCTAAGCTTTTGTATAAAATAAACTTAAAACAAACAAAAAGAATCCGTCCGACGGGGGACACATCAAAGGAATCAAATCAAAATTATTATTTTTATTTAATTCCGAGCATTTTCATATTTATTTACCTTTTAAACCTTCTCTGGACTTCCACAAATAATTCAAGACCAAAATTAGCCAAATCGGTTCAGCCGTTCTCGAGTTTTAGCGAGACTAACGAACAGCAATTCATTTTTATATATAGAGATTTAGACACACCAACAGCAATACACACAAAACATTCAAGCTTAAAATTAACATGTATAAAATTAAGTACTGGCATGTAAGCCAGTTACAGGCGTGTACAGCAATCTCTTATACTATGACATGTTACAGCAATTTTACAAACAGCGGAAAAATAGGTTAAATTTAAATGTTAACAGTACATACGACATAAAAATCTATATATTAATACGTGAAGCAAAAACTTTGTATCCCTTTTTACGAAAATTGCGCGGACGGAGGAGTAGGTATGAAATTTTCCACACTTATAGAGACTATAGAGAAGAAGTGCACAATGCTAATATTTTTTTTAAATAATGCATAAAAGATACATTAAATCAATAAAGAAAACATTACACACACTACATACCATGTATTTGACGCACACACGCATGCATACTATTTATTGTCAAACTTTTGTTCTTGACGTCTGTTGTCAAATTGAGAATAGATTAAATATTGTTTGTCTTTGTTAGTTAATATTTTTTATAGTGTAGTCTTGGCGAAATTTGTGATTATAGAAGTATAAAATACAATGATAATAGTGTACAAACTTACAATTCCTATTAATTATAGTCGAATATCGACTACTGCGGGACCATTAGTAATAATTAAAAGAACATGAGAACAAGAGTTAACTACTTAACATTCTCTCATCAATTATAAATAAAGGAACTTGGATACTAGTTTTTTTTTTGATTGCGCCATGTCACTCATGGACATCAGCAAGGAAACAGTCGAACCCCTACCTTTTTTATTGCTTGGTTGGGTGGACGAGCTCCCAGCCCAACTGGTGTTAAGTGGTTACTGAAGCCTATAGACATCTACAACGTAAATGCGCCACCCACCTTGAGATATAAGCTCTAAGGTCGCAGTAGAGTTGCAACGGATGCCCCACCCTTCAAACCGAAACGCATTACAGCTTCACGGCAGAAATAGGCAAGGGGGTGGTACCTACACGTGCGGACTCATAAGAGGTCCTACCACCAGTAAAAAGCTCTCAAAATTGAAAAAACCCGTTTTTGAAACATTCTTTATTGGTGCTCCACCTGCATTGGTCTTAGCGTGATGTTATATAGCCTATAGCCTTCCTCGATAAATGGGCTATCTAATACTGAAATAATATCTAATACTGAATTCAAATCGGACCAGTAGTTTCTGAGATTGGCGCGTTCAAACAAACAAACTCTTCAGCTTTATGTAGATAGTGTGAGGCTTATTGGGAGATAAAGGAGGAGGAGGCGTATGCGTTGGTTGTTTGTCGCGTGTTGTCCTCCATGAACCTCATCGGAGCGGTCAATAAAACATTACTTATAATTACATGTTTATTCGCGTCAGCGACCGCGGTGGATCGCTGCACGTTGACCACTGACTGACTAACGTATGCTGCTCATTACTATATGTACAATAAATGCATAGTAAGCTAAGCGGGGCGGGGTATCATTCCCCTACAATAGCTTAGTATAGATTAGGAAATCAATGTCCCTGTCAACAGAATCACTCAGAGTCGCCTGGTCTGCCCCCGACCTCGCCCCTGGAGTCACCGCAGACAAGCGCCTCGCCTTCCAACTCGACATCGCCGTTCAACTTTAACAGCTCATCGGTGAGTTGTTAATACGCTTTTATTAGCTTCAGACGTATGTATGTTAGTATGTAACGGAATCTTTGAACATGATTTTGATCCCCTTCAAAACGTCGGATTAACTCGAAATTTGGTATACTTATTGAGGAATGATGACAAATCAATATTAAAAAAAATATTGTTAAATTGAATTGAAAAATAAAGTTTAAAAAAACTAACAAAATACGCTTTTATAGAAAAACCAACTAAAAAAGAAAAAATGAGTTTTTTGTTAAAAAAGCGTGGGGTGCATGGTATCAGTAGTTATAAATATTTTATGAACAGATATGAGTAGAAGGGTTATTTTGATAATATCCTGAAAAGCACCACACGCTTTTTTTACAATAAAATCTATTTTTCTTACACTAATTTTTAATTCAAATTTATTAAAATTTATTTTCTTTTTTGTAATTGGTTTTTCTATAAAAGCGTATTTTGTTAGTTTTTTTAAACTATTATTAATTTTTTTCTAAGACCGGTTTTGTGTAATGGAAATTGGATCTTCTGCCTCATCCCTCAAGGTTCATCACTACATAGTGTAAAACAAAGTCTCTTTCTCTGTCCCTATGTCTGTCTGTCCCTATGTATGCTTAAATCTTTAAAACTACGCAACGGATTTTGATGCGGTTTTTTTTAATAGATAGAGTGATTAAAGTGGAAGGTTTATATGTATAATAACATCCATTAAATAGTGGAGAAATCAATAATAAATTACAGTTTACGAAGCGAAGCGAGGGCGGGTCGCTAGTATAGCCTAAACGCTGTCAGCTCACCTCTTAAGACAGGTAAACTCAAGTCGTTTCTCTGACTGTATCTTCCAGTACTTGTCCCGAAGTCCATCTAGTCCATCGATCGACAGGAGTGACTCTGAGGACGAAGGTATCCCGATCATTGGAAACAGGAGTAGCAATGCTGTGTAAGTATCTCAGATATTTAATTTATTATTTGTTGTAACTATACTTGAGACCTTAGAACTTATATCTCAAGGTGGGTGGCGCATTTACGTCGGAGATTTCTATGGGCTCCAGTAACCACTTAACATCTGGTGGGCTGTGAGCTCGTCCACCCATCTAAGCAATAAAAAAATAATCTTGGTAATAAAAATTAAAAAAAAAGATTTTCGTATCGCACTGTATTGTCAGGCGAGCCTGTCTAATATTAAGGGGCTTTCAGAGGCTAATAGTTAAATCGACAAGGTTTTACAATAATTCCTTCACCGTTCAAGCTATGCTTTTGTGGAATGCTTTCCCAATATGTATACGACATGCTGAAACATTAAATTCTTTCAAGCGTCTCATTAGGGACATCATTATAACAATTAGCTGTCAACCAGTTTAATTTGTGATGAAGATTCTGAAATTGGTATTCACTTCAATTGTATATTTATGTTTTATAGGTATTTTAAGTATATTTTATATATTATGTAAATTGCTTATTCTTATTTATTGTGTGGAAGAAGCAAAATTATTATTACATTGTTCATATTTGTATGTACATTCATAAACTTGCCCACCTAGTGGTTATCTGGAAGAGATCTTAGCGATAAGACCGCCAATTGTACATTGTTTATTTTTTTGGTGTACACTGTACAGTATAGAATACTCTCTCTCCCTCTCTCCCCCTCTCTATTCCCTCCCCCTCTCTCTCTCCCCCTTTCTCTCTCTATTCCCTCCCCCTCTCTTTCTTTCCCTCCCGCTCTCTCTTTCCCTCCCTCTCTCTTTCCCTCACTCTCCCTCTCTCTAATAGACATAATGACGACTAAGGTATGAAGCGTATGTTTACTATAAGACTGTATTTAGTTGCACGGAGGCGCGTCGCGTGCACGCGTGGCGCGGCGCTGTACAGGCGGGCGTGACGTCACTTGAGGGTAGCCCCCTCGCCGCTCTCAACCTGTCGCACAACCAGTTCACCTGCCTCCCCCCCGCGCTGGCCTGCAGGGCTCACAACCTTAAGCGACTGAACATGTCCTACAACTCTCTCAGGTGAGACCGAGACTATATGTTGTCTCGAAATGCTCAGGCTTACTTCCGTGTTAATAATTAGTTTTAAATCATAATAAATAAAAGGCACGTGTGCGCGTTTGAGAAGTTACACTTCTTATTTATGGATATTAATGAAAAATAATAGTTTAAAAAAACAAAAAAATACGCATTATATAAAATTCAACTAAAAATAGAAAATAAATTTTAAGAAATTTAAATTGAAAATAGTGTAAAAAGTTTTTTTATTTTATTTCATAAAAAGCGTGGGGTGCTTTTTAAGATTTTTTAAAGATATTATTGAAATAATAAGTCTTCTACTGTCTGTCAGACAGAAATCTGTCAGAAAAATATTTATAACTAATAACACCATGCACCCCACGCTTTTTTTTACAATAAAATATATATTATATATATTTTACACTATTTTCAATTTAAGTTTATTAAAATTTATTTTCAATTTTTTAGTTGAATTTCAATTTTTTTAATATATTTTTTCAATATTTTTAATTTTTAGTTGAATTTCAATTTTTTTAATATATTTTTAAATTTTTTTTTTTTTATATTGAATTTTTATCGGTCCTCGATAAATCTACAAAGTTTGAATGAAATCTGGCCGTTTAAAGTGGGTCAAAATCGCGTCTAAAAGAGTCATTTACATACATACAAACATACATACAAGTGAAGCTAATGTAAAGCGTGTAAAATAGCGGACAGTGTGCTTAGTGCGAGCTTTTTAACGTTCCCGTTTTTTATTTATTATTATTGCTCAGTTGTGTGCGCCCACTTGAAGGCGAGTGGTTACCGTCGCCCATGGACATCAGCAATGCCATGGCCAGAGCCAAACCGCCGCCTACCGTTAATGATCGTTACCAAAAAATGATTTATATTTAATAGTGTTCCTACTAAATTAAGACTTAAAATCGTTTTCAGATCGATGTCCTACGTGACCTCGTACCCAACCAGTTTGAGGCAGCTCGATCTCAGTCACAACAAGATCACTTGCTGGCCCAGCTTGCCTCAGGTCAGTGTCGAGACACAGTAACTAAACCTGTCTTTTGTTTTACTTAGATGGGTGGACGAGCTCACAGCCCACCTGGTGTTAAGTGGTTACTGGAGCCCATAGACATCTACAAGGTAAATACGCCACCCATCTTGAGGTATAAGTTCTAAGGTTCTCAAGTATAGTTTTTTTTTTTTTTTTTATATGTTGGATTCATGTTTCGTTTTCCATAATTATATAATATTCGTTTCTGTTCCCTTCTTATACTTATACTTTAATTCCCTTATATTTTACTTATATGCCTATTATTATACATTTTATTTCTTCACTTTTTTCCGATATATTTTCATTTTCACTTCTTATACGCATTCCATTGTCTATCTGTCACATTTTTCGTTGTACATTTTATATAATTATGTTTACATTTTCTTTACGTTATCTAATGATTACATTACCAATATAAAAATTTACATTAATAAATTACAATATATCATATCTTAAAATTACATTTTTTAATATTTCCATTTTCTCAAGTATAGTTACAACAGCTGCCCCACCCTTCAAACCGAAACGCATTACTGCTTCACGGCAGAAATAGGAGGGGTGGTGGTACCTACCCGCGCGGACTCACAAGAGGTCCTACCAGTGCTTGCTAACACTAGCCCCAGTGCATCGCAGAATCTACCACCGGATCGGAATCACGACCCACTGAGAAGATCCGGCGAGAAACTCAGTGGGCTGTGTCTATGGGTATACCTCAAGCCCGATCTACCGCAAAATAGCAATGCAGATTTTAATAATGATAAGATAGGGCAACTGCTATACAGACAACGGTGGCTATGATTATCTAAAAATGGCGTGCACGCTATTTGTCTGTGCACTCCAGTGAACATTTAGAATAGCCACAGCCAAGCTTAGCGTAATATCCTTTTAAGAAGTCCTTAATTCTTTGTGAATAATATCTCATCCCTAGTTGCCAACTTTGGGTCTTTTCATATACCCAAGCGATTCTAATTTGTGTTCCATTGTGCAGTTGCTTTTAATACTACAAAAAGGGTGCGTGTACTTATGTAAGCGCGTAAGAAGTTATACTTTATTTTTATTAAATTTTTTTTTTTTTTTTTAATATTAAATAATTAATCATAAATATTTAACGTTAATAATTTAATAATATTTAGTATGAATTATATTAAATAATAAATTTGTGATTTATATTACTAAAAAATTAATGCTAATAACACTTTTTTTTACGAGTGTACATGCGCGAAAGTTCACCTGCGGCTATATTCAGACTCGCCAAGTTACGTCGGTTATATTGTAATGAGCGATTTAGTGGGCAACTTCATTCTGTTAATTTTGTGTCACGGTGCGCGCGCATCGTAAAATTTCACTCTCATAAATTTTTCATAACGCGCCTAAAGAAGTATAACTTCAATAAATTAAAACAGGTGGAGAACTTCGGTACGTCAGATGACGATCCCCTGGCGTGTTACTGTAAGACCCCCCAGGGCGGGCGGTCCCGGCCTCGTTCCGGGGGGTCGGTCAGATCGCAGCTACTGAACGCGGCCTGCCCCGCCAGGAGGCATCTTAGGCTCGAAGGGCTGCGGACTTTGGTGAGTTTGCTTAAGAATATCGATTTGCTACGTGTTCAGCAAATAAGGTCAGTTTCAACCGATCCAACCGTTGGCCCTGAAGACTTTGGATGCGACTGAGCCGGTGCTTAAATCCTACATTCTGGTACCGTTTTTTTCCTATTTTCCATTTTCTCCCGAGACGACGTTCTAAGGGATCTTCCCGGGGGTTAAAACCCGTCCTATTATCAGGACGGGTATCGGCGAAAGCGAATTTTTGGCGCGCGCTATGCGGTAACGTGGATTTAGTGGAGTCGCAGTGGTGGAGCTCGATGGGGTTTACTCAATAATCTGTTTTGAAGGTGGGCCTTGTGTGACTGACGCTGCGCAGCGCTTTGCACCTCTTTTTCAAGGCGCAGTCTCTCGGCAAGAATTGGAAGAAGAGGGGACCTCGGTCTCCCTCTTCTCCCTCTTTCTCTCTGGAGGCGCCGGAGTCCCACATAACGCAGTCTCTTATCCCTATCGACCGGGTATCCGTAAACAGATTCCCAACCATTAAAAAAAAGGCGGGTACCGATTTGCCTAATGAAATACATACTTAACAAGTGTTCACGATTGACTTTCACGGTCAAGGAATAACATCGTGTAATATAAAGCAAACACGCAAAAAATATAATTCGCGTAATTATTGTCATTAGGACGTGATGTAAGTCCCCGTGGGCAGCTACCACCGCCCTGCCTATTTCTGCCGTGAAGCACTAATGCGTTTCGGTCTGAAGGGTAGGTCAGCCGTTGTATTGTAAAATGAGACTTGGAACTCATGTTTCAATTTCTGTGACGGACTCTACGTTGTTGATATCTATGTGTTCCAGTAACCACTTAAAACCAGGAGGGCCCTGAGCCCGTCAACCGTGACCAGAACATCACAGAAGTAATTAATCCCCTCGTTCCAGATATTAGCCAACAACCAGCTGAACCGGATCCAGTTGACGACCGATGGTGACGGCTGCACGGCCAATGCTCCAGACGACTCCAACACGGACGACACCGACGACTGGGTGAGAACACTTGTTAACCCTCACTCACCAGAGAGTGGCTTTTACTATTACTATTCTTATCTTTAGTGTCATCGGCGGATCATACCATCGCAGAACACGTCACGGACCAATCCAAGCTGATGCCTGTTAGGGTCTTTTGAAACCTCGCCTGATGAAAATGTGTGCTCTGAGGAATTGTTTGAGATGCTACCATCATCTCGTTTTTACCATCGCACTGCCAGCCACCGGAGTAGTTGGAATGAGCGTCCCTCCACGGTGTTTCCCGAGCGCTATGACAATGAGCGTCCCTCCACGGTGTTTCCCGAGCGCTATGACATGTCCTTCTTCAAACGAGGCTTGTGGAGAGTATTAAGCTGTAGGCAGCGGCTTGGCTCTGCCCCTGGCATTGCTGACGTCCATAAGCGACGGTAACCACTCACCATCGGGAGGACGTATGCTCGTCCGCTTGCTACGGCAATCAAAAAAACGAGCAGTCGTGCTGTGCGCTATTGTTCACTTGCCTTTATATTGAGATAAATGCTACCTATCTTTCGAGTCCTTATCATCATCATAATCATCAGCCCACAGTCGTCTCCTGCTGGACATAGGCCGCTCCTAACTTACAGCACTGAGCCCGGTCCTCGGCTCTCCTCATGCACCTCTCCCGGCCACCGTTCGGAGGTCATCGCCACCCCTAGCTAGGGGCGTTTCACGTTACCTTTTCTTATCTTTCGAGTTAGTATCTAGACAAATATTTAATTGATGCAACTTAACTACGACTGTTCTGACAGAAGAAATGCCTGGCTTTCCAGATTTCATCCGGTTTATAGGACTTTGTCGGCGATACCGGACTGTTAGCGTGCGCCAAAGATGATTCTCTACAAAGCCGGAATTGGCAGACTGTCTCTTAATAAAAAGGTGGTTTGCGTACTGGTTTCTGGGTAACGACAAAAAGGCGATCTTTCAGCGGACTGATAACGTTGCTCAGTATACTGACAGTGACAATATCGTTGCCAAGCTTGCCTTGAAAAGTTGTGAAAATGTCGGTAAAGCTACACAGATTTTTGCTAAAAAAACATTTTATCTATTCGTCACGACTATAACTTAGTAATCAGTGAGGCTAGTATGTGGGTCCTCCAATTACACGTAATTGCTGGGCGAATTTGACCTCATGACCTCATTTTTAGCTCCTTGATAACCATATAATGTACTGTCTAGAGGTATTATGATCCAAGACCCATGGCTAATATGGCCAATGCATCTTTCTAATACCTGTTTTCCAGAACACAACCTCAAGCCTCAAGGGTCGTCTGCTGTTCCCTCTCCTCTCAATGCTGGACGTCTCCTGTAACATGCTGAAGAGTGTTCCACCGGCCATACACGAGCTTACGAATCTCTCAGTTTTGAATATAAGCGGAAATAAAGGTACGAAAGTTTTGTTATTTTAATCGACTCTTACTCCACGTCACTCAAGGTCGTAGAATTTAGTTATTGTTACGCGCTGGGGTTCGGGATAAATATAAATTCTACCGAAGTACAAATTGGTCCTGTATTAACACTTAGAACACTTAACGAACACTAAAATTTTCAATTCGCTTCTTCCACTTCGCTTCAGGTGATCCGTTCGCTGTTTCGCTTCGAGTAGCTTCGATTACTAACTGCCTTTTTTCGTCTCTGCAACGCTTTTATAGTCGATACGACAACCCTAGAATTATCAAGAACATTCCTCACAAGTCGAGTATTTTCGATATGCGTTTCCGCCATTTTCAATAGATGGCGTTGTGCTTCTCGAGCGTTCTCGACTTTACTAGTTCATTTGATATTCGTTACTGCTATTCGACGACAGATGGCGTTGCTCTTACCGGCGTAACATTTTATTACATTGCGTGTCACAACAAAGAAGCAATACAATACAAATTTATGTAAAGCTAATATTTTTGTGTAGTCCAGTTAAGAGTTTTTATCTCTAACCTGGTGGAATGACTAGCGATACCTTAGGCGAATTATCCTTACTGACGGATCGGAATCAAGGATTGTTCCTTTTAAGATAATTTCGTGACAAGAACTGTCAATGCAGGTATTTTATTTGTTCTTAGTGTCTGTCATTGGTCTGCTCTTTACAATATAGTTTTATTTAGAAATGTAACAGCTTACCAAGAGAAGCAGTAACTAGATATGACAGTGAATATTCAAAATATAGTAAGCCAATTACACTTTTGATCACAAATAGATTTCTATATTAATATGCGGGAAATAAATGCGTCGATACCAAATAATCTTAAATACGCCCACAGCGCGTAGTCTGCCGTCCAAGGCATTGAAATAATAGAAGCAATAGGTCTAGGGGTTAGGTCTCAAACCAGCATTTACCGGTTAACGACCCGAAAGACCAGAGTCGTTAACATCAGCTGTGTGCTCAGTACGAGTTTTTTAACGTTCTCGATAGCGTAAAAGTTAACTCAATTTTTTTGTTGGAACAGCGCCCCTAACGGCAAACTACCATAAGGTGAGCCGTGTGCCCATCTGCCTACAAAGGCATTTAAAAATAAATTGCACGCCACTAAGCATGATTCTTAGTTTCTCTCATCCAGCTTCTGTCAGTCTTGCATAGAGCGTCATTCCACCGATCATGAAGGCATCTTGCACTACAAATTCGCGGTCTTCACTCAAGAAGACGTTTACCACAACGGTTATCACTTCTCCGGCTAATATAGCCAGCCCATTGCCACCTCAGTCTGCTTAGTAGGCAAACGTTCCAACTCCATACAAATTTGAGTTAACTCTTACGTTATCGAGAACGTTAAAAAACTCGCCCTAACTACACCGGTCTCTTGGCTTACAATCACACATCTCGTCGGACCAGGCATAACAGAACTGCCGCCTCAAATGGGTCTGCTGTCCCGTCTCTGGAACCTCAACACCGTGGGCTGCTCCCTCGGCGAGCCCTTGCTGTCGATGCTGAGGGGCGGCAACTACAAGAGCATGGACATCGTCGGCTACCTGAAGTCGGTGCTGCAGGAGGCCAGGCCGTACAGCTCCATGAAGCTGATGCTGGTCGGGTTACAGGTCGGTTCCTTTCGAGAACTTTCTAGACGTTGCGAGGGCAATTCATTAGATTTTTGTGGGTTAAGGAGCACACCTGGTGCTAAGTGCTTACTACAGTCCATGGACATAACAACCTGAATACCCCCGTCGATCTATAGTTACGAGGTCTCGTCGATATTGTATTATTATCGACCAGAAGTGAGGTAGTTAAAAAAACGGAAATAAATTACACAGAACTGGCCTAATTATATTTCACTGAATCAACCAAAACTTCTAACAAAATGATTTCAATCCACCATTAACGAAAACTGTTAAAATTACACAAGTCCCAAACATGTTTCAACAAGAACCGCATGCACGAACGCACGCACAAAATGAGGTAAAGGCGCAGCGAGGGATCGACCCGGTCATCGTTCTCGTCGAATCCGTCGCTTGCGACGAAGGGCTCGACGAGTAAATTAACCCTCAGACACAGCCCACTGAGTTTCTCGCCGGATCTTCTCAGTGGGTCGCGTTTCCGATCCGGTGGTAGATTCTGCGAAACACGGCTCTTGCTAGGGTTCGTGTTAGCAACGTCGTCAGGTTTGAGCCCCGTGAGCTCACCTACTAGTTAAGGCTACGCTGATATAGCCTCTCAAGGCTCTCTGCTTAGGTAGGAAAAAAAAACTAAGAGGGATCGTTTTTATAGTTTCGCGCTGGGTCTTGGTCGGGGCTTGCCTGGACTCAGTAATAATATTTATATTGTTATGATTTTGAGGATTATGCAGATGTTACTTCTTCCAATAAATAATTCTTTCACAACTCAATATTCACAGGGAATTGGCAAGACCAGTCTATTGGAGTGCCTGAGGCAGGAGTCTGGTCTACAGCATCGGAGGAAACCAGCTGAGGTACGGTCTGGAATTACCATCAATTTGATCAGAAGCATAACTTCGGTTACCTACCTTTTTTTTATTGCTTAGAAGGGTGGACGAGCTCACAGCCCACCTGGTGTTAACTGGTTACTGGAGCCCATAGACATCTACAACGTAAATGCGCCACCCACCTTGAGTTCTAAAGTCTTAAGTATAGTTACAACGGCTGCCCCACCCTTCAAACCGAAACGTATTATTGCTTCACGGCAGAAATAGGCAGGGTGTTGGTACCTACCCGTGCGGACTCACAAGAGGTCCTACCACCTGTAAGATTCCAGATTGTATTGAAATGTTTTGCTTGAAGATTTTATTTTCGTTCAAGCCGTCTCGACTTATTTATTATTGTTACGCGCTGGGGTTCAGGATAAATAAAAATTCTGCCGAAGTGCAAATTACAACTCTAATTAACTTAAAACATTTCACGAACTTCACTTCTTCCGTCTCGCTTCAGGTGATCCGTTCGCTGTTTCGCTTCGAGTAGTTCCGATTACTGACTGACTGCGTGCCATCCCTGCAACGCTTTTATAGTCGATACGACATCTCTAGAACTATCGAGAACATTCCTCAAAAGTCGAGTATTTTCGATATGCGTTTCCGCCATTCGACAATAGATGGCGTTGTACTTCTCGAGCGTTTTTGTCGTTACTATTTCTTTTGGTATTCGTTTCTACTATTCGACGATAGATGGTGTTGTTCTTACCGGCGTAACAATATGTTGTAATTTTTAGATCCTTTATGTTTATTTAATGGTTTAGAATAGCAGCCCCAAACTCTTCTAGTAGATGTGGTAAGCGACTAAGGGATAAGCTGGAGAATTGACAGCAGCTCTCTGAGTGCTTTACCAGTGTACTGCTAATTTACTGATGGTAGAACACAATGAGGCTGGGTTGGATACGTACCACCACCCTGCGTTGTTCAACCGCGGAACAATCCGACATTCCTATTTGAAGGATGGGGACTATTGTTATAGGACTTACATTTTAACCTCACATCTTGCGCTCCGATAGTCCTCTGTCACTTGAGGTCTTCCACTCATGCTATATGGAAAACTAAGAGTCCATGTCTGTCACCCAGCACTGGGCTAAGCGCATGGGGAACAAGTCGAGCCGTGGGAACGTGTCAACCGTTGGCGTGGACATCGGTACCTGGGTGTACGAAAAACATCGGTCCACCAGGGGACCCATCACATTCAGGACCTGGGACTTCGGGGGACAACAGGAGTGAGTACTTTTTACTGCTTTTACGTTTGAAACTCGTGTTTATTATTATTATCGTATGAAAAAATCGTTTTTTTTGCTTATATGGGTGGTTAAGCTCACAGCCCACCTGGTGTTAAGTGGTAACTGGAGCCCATAGACATCTACAACGTAAATGCGCCACCCACCTTGATATAAGTTCTAAGTTATAGTTATAACGGCTGCCCCGCCCTTCAAACCGAAACGCATTATTGCTTTACGGCAGAAATAGGCAGGGCGGTGGTACCTACCCGCGCGGACTCACAAGCAGTCCTACCACCAGTAATTATGCAAATTATAATTTTGCGGGTTTCATTTTTATTACACGATGTTATTCCTTCGCCGTGGAAGTCAATCGTGAACATTTGTTGAGTACGTATTTCATTAGAAAAATTGGTACCCGCCTGCGGGATTCGAACACCGGTGCATCGCTTCAACATGAATGCACCGGACGTCTTATCCTTTAGGCCACGACGACTTTAAGTCCGGTTCCCCCGTTTCTTGAAGGTACTACGCAACGCATCAGTATTTTCTGTCGCGTCGCTCCCTTTACCTGGTCGTGTGGAAGGTGACGGAAGGGAAAAGAGGCCTGGCTGGCGCATTGAACTGGCTGCGGTAAGTTTTCATTCACCATTCCTCTCAATTCAATGTGACTTATTGTTTTAGGGAATAAAAAATCTGGTCACCAGCTACGGAGTAAGTTGACGCGCGAGGTTAAAGTCTCAATTACATTGGACCACGATTGTCTCACGTTTTGAGCCGTAATGTGTGATTGCTAGCTGAAATAGATACGTGTAGTTAACATAATTACCTCCGGTTATGACCTTACAACGCGTTTAGTGTTTAAGGGTTTATCGGAGTTCATGGACATCACAACTTAATTCCCGTCGTTTACCTTGAGATATGAGGTCGAGGTCACAATAATTTACACGAGGTCGCGTTTAATTTCAGATCTATACAAGCCCGCGCCCCTGGTTCGCCTGTTATAATGGTCGCAACGCACTACGATCAAGTTGCCAACGTAAGTCAAAGTTTTTTTTTATTGCTTAGTTGTGTGGACAAGCTCACAGCCCACCTGGTGTTAAGTGGTTACTGGAGTCCATAGCTATCTACAACCTAAATCCCGCCACTCCCTTGAGATATAAGTTCTAAGGCCTCAGTATAGTTACAATGGCTGCCCCACCCTTCAAACCGAAACGCATTACTGCTTCACGGCAGAAATAGGCAGGGCGGTGGTACCTACACGTGCGGACTTACAAGAGGTCCTACCACCAGTATTTGTTTGACTCTATGGATATGTAATATATATGTCACAGAATGGGTCGATATTTTCATTATTTCTTGACAAAGTCGGCGTAAGGTGGGTAGTCGTGCAAAAAGCTTGCGCAGCTTGACATTTCGGAGACGTCTTCACTCTTCCTAAGTCACGCAACGAATGTGCTTCGATTCCACTCGAGCGATGACACCTCGACTCTACCAAAGCACGCCACCTGAAGGAAGCCGATGTTTGACGCTCAGTTGCGGCTCCTATCCATTAGATGGCGCGCTTTCGTTTCGTTTTTCTTGTCCGGTTGCGACATCTATGTATCGATTCGGTTAGTGCAGTGGTTAGCGGCTCTCACTGTTGCGCCTAGGGTCGTGGGTTCGATTCCCGCATCGGGCAAACATTCGAGTGATGAACAGATCCGTTTGCTCTTTGGGTTTTTATCTATACTTCTATACTATACTATAATATTATAAAGGGGAACTATTTGTTTGTTTGTTTGTAGGCTCCGAAACTATTGAACGTATTTGGAAATTTTCTTCACTGTTTGGAAGCTACACTATTCCCAAGTGACATAGGTTATAATCTTTTTTGAAAAAATTTAGGGATCCTTACTAAAACTCCTATAATGTAACCCAAAGTGTAAAAATTTTTTCTAAAATATTCTTTACATCGCGTGCCCTGCGAAAACTATTGATCATTGAATAAAATAATGTACTACGACTTTGTAGAACACATTATTATTTACAAAAAGTGTCGCGACAGCATATGTTTAACTATTATAGTTATGCCGCAATAAGTGTTCTTTTATTAAAAAAAATAAAACAATGTCAAATATCGTTGAAATTTTTGTTCAAGGCCCGATCGGAGCCGGAGCAGGCCGCTAGTAATGTATATAATTAAACGAATATAAATATTGTTACGCGCTGGGGTTCGTGTTAAATAAAAATTCTACGCAAGTATAAATTGAAACTCTATTTAACTTAAAACACTTAACGAACACTTTATACTTCTTCCGCTTCGCTTCAGGTGATACTAACTGACTGCGTGCCATCTCTGCAACGCTTTTATAGTCAACACGACATCCCTAGATTTATCGAGTACATTCTGGGCAAGTCGAGTATGTTCGACGTGTGTTTCTGCTGTCTGACAATAGATGGCGTTGTCTCGATTTTACTCGTACCTTCGATATTCGTTCGGCTATTCGGCGATAGATGGCGTTACTCTTACCAACGTAACAATATGTTTAGCAGTATCTGGTATACGTAACACAGGGAATCCTGGCGTTTTAGAGTCAGATGACCGTGCGAGATTTTGTTCCCAGTTATTACTTACAAGGGGTAATAAGCAATTACGATTTTACGGTACAGAGCAACTTGCCTGAAAGCGAGAGTCCAGAGGTCTTGCAGCGTCTCATTAGATCCTCGATCATGGGGGCGCCTGATGCCGACAAACTTGGTCTGCCTCGGGTAATGGATTCGGTCGAGGTAAGCAACAAGCCAGTCTTTTCGTCTTTTTTTATTGCTTAAACAGGTGGACGAGCTCATAGCACACCTGGTTTTAAGTGGTTAACGGCGCCCATAGACACCTACAACGTAAATGCCCGCCCCACCTTGAGATATGAGTTCTAAGGTCTGATTATAGTTACAACGTGCTCCGCCCTTCATACCACATTACTGCTTCACGGCAGAAATAGGCAGGGCGGTGGTGTCTACCCGCGCGGACTCAAGACGTCCTACCACCAGTAACTGACAGTCTACTCTGATAGTCTTTTTAATATCCACGTCACAAGCCCTGTGCTCTTACAGATATCTTGCAGCACACGACACAACATAAGGCTGCTGGCTGACATCATTTACTCCGTGGCGTTCAGCGTGAAGCCTCCTGGTGAGTGACGGATTCGAGACAAGAGCAACTCTGACGTCAGCGTCCTGGAGTCAGGGTTGCTAATGCGGGGTTTATTGGTATTTCGGTAGACAGCGGCTTGGCTATGCCCCTGGCATTGCTGAAGTCCATGGGCGACGGCAACAACTCACCATCAGGTCGACCGTATGATCGACCGCATAAGAGCATAAAACAGATCGTTTCTGGAAATTCATCATTGATGGTATGTCATGATATGGTAGCAATCATAGAACACAAGATATTTGATAGATGTCTGAATTACGACGACGTAACTAATATTGAATGACTGCCACTTTGATTCCATTGTTGTCGTATATGATATCCACAGTGCGTTTCCAGAGATCGTTTTTGCCACGTATCATCCGGCTTTAGAATGAGCTCCCCTCCACGGTGTTTCCCGAGCGCTATGACATATCCTTCTTCAAACGAGGCTTGTGGAGAGTACTTAACGGTAGGCAGCGGTTTGGCTCTGCCCCTGGCATTGCTGAAGTCTATGAGCGACCACTCACCATCAGATGGGCCATATGATCGTCAGCCTGCAAGGGCAATAAATAAAAAGATAGCTCCCCTCCACGGTATCTCCTAAACTCGATACCATGTAAGTTCTCTTCCGTCTCCCAGGCAGCAAGGAGCCACTTCTAGAGCAGAAGATTCCAGCAACGTACCTGGCCTTAGAGGAGTGTGTGACGTCACTGGCTGCCGACCTCCGGGAGCCGGTGCTGAGCCACGACGAGTACCGGAGACTGGTGAGGGCGTGGTCAGATAGTCGAGTTCAGGGTACCCGGTCTGTGAAGCTACAGCTTCAACCTCAACGTGATCCTCCTTGCGTCGATAACCCTCAGTGCTGAGGGTCGTGGCCTCCTTTTTTTATTTTTTATTGTTTTGATGGGTGGACGAGCTCACAGCCCACTTGGTGTTAAGTGGTTACTGGAGCCCATAGACATCTACAACGTAAATGCGCCACCCACCTTGAGATATAAGCTCTAAAGTCTCAAGTATAGTTACAACGGCTGCCCCATCCTTCAAATCGGAACGTATTACTGCCTCACGGCAGAAATATGCAGGGTGGTGGTAATAGTACCGCCATGGAAGCACGCGGGACCCCACCATGCGTATTTTCCGAAGAAAGCCTCATGAGGCCACGACCCTCAGCATTGAGGGTTATCAACGCAAGGAGGTGGTTTTTACTGGTGGTAGGACCTCTTGTGAGTCCGCACGGGTAGGTACCACCGCCCTGCTTATTTCTGCCGTGAGGCAGTAATGCGTTTCGGTTTGAAGGGTGGGGCAGCCGTTGTAACTAACTATACTCAGATTTTTTTTATTTTTTTTATTGCTTAGATGTGTGGACGAGCTCACAGCCCACCTGGTGTTAAGTGGTTACTGGAGCCCATAGACATCTACAACGTAAATGCACCACCCACCTTGAGATATAAGTTGTAAGGTCTCATTTCAGGATCTTAGAACTTATATCTCAAGGTGGGTAGCGCATTTACTTTGTAGATGTCTATGGCCAGGTGGACTGTGAGCTCGTCCACCCAGATAATGCTGTAGGGACTTCATCCTTATCTCTGAAAACGGGCCGCTATCTTTTGGACCCATTTACTGCAAAAAACTTATATAGACCAGTTAATTTAGATTATATTAACGCACCCTGATATCTCAGTGGGTCACCGCGCTTACTTTGTCAAGCTACTTAAATTTTAAGATCGTGACGATGAAAGTTTAGGACAATCCTGGCGACTTGACGCCTTAGAAGTCGGTCATCATCGTTAAGCGATACCCGGCGATCGTTCCCAGGTGACCCAATATATGCAGCAGAAGAACCACAGAATGTTCCGGGACGCGGCCGAGTTGCATCAGGCCACGATGTTCCTTCATGAAAACGGTGAGTTTGCGAGTTCGGTAGACAATGGCTTGGCCGTTAGGCAGCGGCTTGGCTCTAGCCCTGGCATTGCTAACGTCCATGGGCGATAGTAATCACTCAATAAGGTGGAGCGTATGGTCATATGGTCAAAGGCTTTAAAAATAATAAAATAACTGGACATGTCAGCTGATCGGCTGTGTTGGGGCCTAAAAAAACACACCCCATTCTTGGCGCGAGCATCTTTAAAAGTGCTCAAGTGATTCGCTGGATGAGCAGCAGGGGTCTTTGAGGATTTGGCCAAACAGACTGCGGTCACCATTCTGCATTTATTTGTGATGGCGATCGTTATGAACCCGCAAGGATAGCTACCACCATTCTGCCTATTTACGCCGCAAACAATCACCCACTCAGGTTTGAAAGATGCGCGACAAATGAGGACACAGTGACTGCAGGACTGTACAAATTTAAAATCTCGCGGACTTAACCAGGGGAAACATTGTTTGTATATGTGTAATGTGTCTATAATGCAATTCGAACACGTAGTTCTTGAGATTAGCTCGTTCAAATGCTGATTTTTTTTGGGTGGACGAGCTCACAGCCCACCTGGTGTTAAGTGGTTACTGGAACCCATAGACTTCTACAACGTAAATGCCGCCACTTGTTCTTAGGTCTCAGTTTTTATAGTAACAACGACTGCTCCGCCCTTCAAACCGAAACGCATTACTGCTTCACGGCAGAAATAGGCAGGGTGGTGGTACCTACCCGTGCGGACTCACAAGAGATCCTACCACCAGTAATTACGCAAATTAATATTGCGGGTTTCATTTTTATTACACGATGTTATTCCTTCACCGTGGAAGTCAATCGCGAACATTTGTTGAGTACGCCTGCGGGATTCGAACACCGGTGCATTGCTACATACGAATGCACCGGACGTTTTATCCTTTAGGCCACGACGACTAAATTACATGATGCTTTATGGCAATAAAGCATTTGACTTTGAAGACCTTGTGGCGGGTAGCTGTCATACAACGCAAGATGACAGATGCCTGAATCTCGCTTACACACATTACATTATCAAGATAAGCTTGGTAGTTAATACCGGAGCATCCATCTAACCCGAATTTATTCGAACAAAAGAACTGGCGAGTACCGTCGAAGATTCTAGCTTGATGCTCGAGCGTAGGGCTCACCACAACCCGATTGGTATTGGTTACCGGTCAGATTACGATTACCCGGTGCTCTGAGGAATCGTTCGAGATGATACCGACATCTCGCTTTTACCATCGCACCGCCCGCCACCGGAGTAGAGTTCATCCATACTACCTGGAGCCACTACGTTCATCCACAGTGCGTTTGCAGAGATCTTTTTTGCCACGTACCATCCGGCTATGGAATGAACTCCCCTCCACGGTGTTTCTCGAGCGCTATGACATGTCCTTCTTCAATAGAGGCTTGTATTAAACGGTAGGCAGCGGCTTGGCTCTGCCTCTAGCATTGCTGACGTCCATGAGCGACGGTAACCACTCACCATCAGGTGGGCCGTAAGCTCGTCTGCCTACACGGCAATAAAAAAAAAGATTATTGAACAGATATTTCAGTTACTGTTCCCCCAACCAGGAGTGCTCCTGCATTATGACGACGCCAGCCTCAAGCAGCTGTACTTCCTTAAGCCGCAGTGGCTCTGCGACGTGCTCTCACACGTCGTCACTATAAGGGAGATTAACCCTTTTGCGAATAACGGTAAGACATTTTTTCATTTGCTGCAGACTGTCCCGGTATTGATTGGTGGTATTAGTAACTGTCTTGTAAGGACGACAAGTATCTATTACCGTGGCACCATACAAAAACTCAGCGCATTAGCAACTAATCACCCTGCCCCAATTATAAATCCTAAAAACGTACCAAGTATATCTCCTTTAAATATGTAAATGTTTCCGGGTTGAGGACGACAGTTCTATATTATCATGGCACCATACAAAAGCTTAGCATACCAGCAACTAATCAGCCCTGCCTCAATAGCTGGGGAGCTTTTACCAGACTAGTGGGCTTTGACGCAACGGCCCGTTGGTACAGCGTGGTTTAATTTTAGGTATAATGAAGATCGAGGATTTAGCGCATGTCTTCAAAGCTTCACCCATGTTAGCGCGCGGGGAGGAGGCCAGCTCCTTAGGCGTCTCACTACTGAACAAATTCGAGCTGGCCCTCTGCTGGGATTCCAGGGTCTTACTGGTCCCACCGTTGCTGCCGAATGCGGAGCCGGCGAGCCCTCAGGTAAATATCCGCACACTCCTGTTATTGCAAAGAGGATCTTCAATATTTACACAGTCTATTGATCTTGGAGTCTTTGAAACATTACCGCTGTGCAAATTTTTGGTGACCCCGGGATAATTTTTTTTTATTGCTTAGATGGATGGACGAGCTCACAGCCACCCGTCTTGAGATATGAGGTCTGAGGTCTCAGTATAGTTACAACGGCTGCGCCACCCTTCAAACCGAAACGCATTACTGCTTCATGACTCACAAGAGGTCCTACCCTACCAGTAAAAGATATAGAGAGGGAGTGGTACAGTTGCAAGTTGCTAAATCGTATGAAAAATAAAAAAACTGGCAACCCCCAAAAACTTTTCGGGCAGCCTCTGAGTCGCGATGCTTACTTTGAGCACCACTACGTTACTGGATATGAACAAATCCCCATATACACATAGATGGGTGAACGAGGGCTCCAACTGGAGCTCACAGGAGTCCATAGAAATCGCAACGCAAAATCCACCATAAATCATATGACATTAGGTCGAAGTCGGTTGTATATTTTTTCTTCCTTTTTTAATGACCTAGTAGCCAGAAGAGCGTACGGCCTACCTGATGGTGAGTGGTTACCGTCGCCCATGGACTCCAGAAATGCCAGGGGCAAAGCCAAACCGCTGCCCACCCTTAAGTACTCTTCACAGTCCTCGTTTGAAGAAGGTCATGGAAGTACATGAATTTAAGGCGTGATTTTTGGAAGTATCGACAGCGCCACTATAGTGACCATACATTTTGATTGCCTATACACCATATACTGTGTTCATTGCTCCCAGCTGGCTTTACGCAGCAAGACCTGGTCACATTCGAGCAGGAACACTCCGAGGCGGGCCTTCCCTGCGTCCGTGCAGCCCCACCTCACCCTGCCGGAACAGAGCAGGCCGACCGATTCTCCAGTGTTGATACGTAAGCTTTTTACTGCTTTAAAAGGGCATTTAGTTTTTTGTAGCGCTTGTAATTAGACGATCACATTAGCTCAGCAGATGATGAGTAGTTACCATCACTAATGAACGTTAGCAGTGCCATAGGAACAGCTAAATCCCTGTCCATCGGCGAGTACTCTTCGCAAATCTGGTTTGAAGAAAAATATGTCATAGCGCCCGAGAAACCCTGTGAAGGGTGGCTGGTGGATGTACTCTGCTTCGATGGCGGGAGGTGTGATGGTAAAAAGAAAATTGAGGGATATAACAAATCCTCAGAGCACTCTCCACGGTACATACGGTACGAAACACAGAGAAATACAGAGTCCTTTTGTAGAAAAGGAGGGTCCGAATTATCCTCACCACCTCTAGTACACAGAACCACCAGTACTTACGCGAAATCTGACTTACTAGTATATTCGATTTTAATTACACGACGCTATTCGCTCGTGAGTATGTCCTTAGTATCTCTTTAGAACGGTCTTTACTGGTCTGCGGAGTGGGAACACTGACATCCCTCAATACCAGTCCTCCGGGCGTCTTATTTATTAGGCCACGAAATTCTAAGTAAAATTTTACATGACACTTCGGTTTTTTTGCCTTTGATGTATGGACGAGCTCACAGCTCACCTGTTGTTAAGTACTGGAGCCCATAGACATCTACAATGTAAATGCCGCCACCCACCATGAGATATGAGTTATAAGTTCCCAGTATAGTTACAGCGGCTGCCCCATCCTTCAAACTGAAACGCATTACTGCTTCACGACAGAAATAGGCAGAGCGGTGGTACCTAGCCGTGCGGAATCACTAGAGGTCCTACCACCAGTAATTACGCAAATTATAATTTTGCGGGTTTGATTTTATTACACGATCTTATTTCTTCATCGTGGAAGTTGATCTTGAACATTTGTTAAGTACGTATTTCATTAGAAAAGTTTGTACCCGCCTGCGGGATTCGAACACCGGTGCATGGCTACATACGAACGCACAGGACGTCTTATCCTTTAGGCCGCGACGACTTTAAGCCGCATTTCGTATTTACTCCACAGAAGATCACACGGGCTCCATCACGGTGTCTGGGAGAGGGGGGGAGATGTCCCTCGTGCGACTCGTCCTGCTCTCGTACGTGCCGAGTGGCTTCTGGGCTCGTCTGACCACCAGGGTGCTGGCTGATGCTGCACTGGCAGTGGCTGCAGGCCAGCTGTATCGTCTGACGCCCGAGGTGAGACTTTGTATCCAGGGATTAGAAATGTGTGCGTGTCGTGGCTTAGCGGCTTCATCTAGTTCTCAGTCGAGAGGTTCCAGGATCGATAAATTGTGTAAATTGAGTCATTATAAACCTTGAAACATTCAAGGTCTCAAATCTGATGAACTTTTTTTAAGATGGAAGTGGATGAGGGTATATCCCGAGCGCTGGAGGGATGCTGGGGCTGGAAGTTGTGGAAAACGGGACTGTCGCTGTGTTGCGGGGCTCTCACCGTCGCCTCGCTTCGGGACCTGCCGGCGCGGACCGACGCCCTGCTCGGCCTCTGCGACGACGGACACACTGAACACGCTTACACGGGACTAAGGTCTGTAGTAGTAGGACTGAGGTCTGTAGTAGTAGGACTGAGGTCTGTAGTAGCGGGACTGAGTTATGTAGTAGTGGGACTGAGGTCTGTAGTAGTGGGACTGAGGTCTGTAATAATGGGACTGAGGTATGTTTTTTTTTTTTTTTATTGCCTTTGTAGGCAGACGGGCATACGGCCCACCTGATGGTGAGTGGTTACCGTCGCCCATGGACTTCAGCAATGCAAGGGGCAGAGCCAAGTCGCTGCCTACCGAAAGTAGGTAGTAGGACTGAGGTCTGTAGTAGCGGGACTGAGTTATGTAGTAGTGGGACTGAGGTCTGTAGTAATGGGACTGAGGTGTGTAGTAGTGGGAATGAGGTCTGTATTATGGAACTGAGATATGTAGTAATGAGACTGAGGTATGTAGTAGTGGAAATGGGCCCGTAGTGATGGGACACGCAAAACACGCTTACCCGGGAATCAATCCTACTATGTCTCCCATTCTGTACCGAGGCTCATTACTGCTACTCTATAGAAATTCCATGTTCCCTAAGATTATATTTGAATAAACTCAGGCTCAGGGTACGCCAAGAAGGTGCTTGGTGTGATCTGGAGGTGGACGCGACTGCCTGCGTGGAGCTCTGTCTACCCGCGCAGGTGTGTGTCGTGAAGAGAGACGACGGCCTCCCGATAGCTGGGTACCAGGTAAGGACCAAATTCCTTCCGGCCCCCCAGTCTCCGACACGGTATTTCCTTCTATTTGACGAGAGGAATACTGGTGCCTGTTCCACTGTGTTGTTTCCTTTGCTTTAGGTTTGGGTTTTAGTTAAATTTCTGTTACCGTTGACCCCTGGCAATACTGGTGGTAGGACCTCTTGTGACTCCGCACGGGCAGGTACCACAGCCCTGCCTGTTTCTGCCGTGAAGCAGTAATGCATTTCGGCTTGAAGGGTGGAGCAGCCGTTGTAAGTATACTGAGACCTTAGAACTTATATCTCAAGGTGGGTGGCGCATTTACGTTGTAAATCTCTATGGGCTCCAGTAACCATTTAACACCAGGTGGTCTGTGAGCACAAGCACGAGTCTAAGCTCAAACTTAAATCGATTATGTATTATTCAGAGCATCAGCCTGGAACCGAACCCGGAGACGTTGGCCAAGCTGCTAGCGCTACTTTCCGATCACGTGGACTTGTTACTAGAGGACTGGTACCCATCGTTAGGTAAGATTTAGGGTATGTACGAAGTTGTGGTAGGCAGCCATGGAACACAAGATATCTGACAGATGCTTGAATCTCGCTTACGACATTTTCAAGATAAGCTTGCATATATACAAGCTTACTGGTGGTAGGACTTCTTGTGAGTCCGCACGGGTAGGTACCACCACCCCGTCTACGTTCTGCCGTGAAGTAATAATGCGTTTCGGTTTGAAGTGTGGGGCAGCCGTTGTAACTATACTGATACTTTAGAACTTATATCTCAAGGTGGGTGGCGCATTTACGTTGTGGATGTCTATGGGCTCCAGTAACCACTTAACACCAGGTGGGCTGTGAGCTCGTCCAACTATCTAAGCCATAAAAAAAAAAAGTTCCGAACAACAACATTCGGGTCTTCGGTCTACCGAGCAATATCACCCGCTCGGTGGAAGATCTTCCCTCCATTGTTAAACCTTCCACAAAGTATTATCCTGTCTGTTTCAATCAGCCGCAAATCATTCATGCCGTCTATTCATTTTGTAGCATATTCTCCTTCTCCTCCTCGCACCCTTTCCTCACTGTCGAGAGTCGTGACCATTATAATACGACAGGATTTTACTTCTTGTAATGCCTCTCCAATACCTCCGATCATTGGCCGCGTGAAGGACTTTAGTGAACTAGATAAGTGGAATAGTTCATGTGGTTCCTGGTGTTAAGTGGATAAGCATGCAATACAAACAGACATTTAGTGAGTGGTGCCACCCATATAGAGATATTAGTTCTAAGTCGCAATGGTATTGCACAATTATTCCACCCTAAAAATTGGCACGATTGACTGCCTCACGGCATAACGGAGGAGGATGGACCTGGCCACACTCTTCCAGAGTTACTTAGAGTAATCAGCTATATGTCTCCAGGTACAAGGTTCGTACATACTTCGGAGGGACGATGCCTGATCACGCGGCTGGTCCCCTGCCCCGCCTGTCTGAAGGACGCGGGGCGAAGCTCCCACGACGACATGCCTTTAGCGCAAGTAAGTTAAACGCATCAATTATAATGGGCAGGTTATTGTGGACTAAATATCGCATTAAAGGCTTCGTCAAACAGAACGCGTACTTAGCGCTGCGTTTTAACGTCGCGCTCTTTTCATGTCACACAAATTGACTAGATGAGCCCAACGCTCCAAGACGCAACGTAAGTCGTCGTGGCCTAAAGGATAAGACGTCCGGTGCGCTCGTGTTGAGCGATGCGCCGGTGTTCGAATCGTTGATGCTGATACCGAATAGAACGCGCCTTTAATTACAAAGATAAATGTCGTTTGTTAAGCGAATGTCTCCTTCCAACGAGACTTGTGGAGATTACTTAACGGTAGGCAGCGGCTTGGCTCTGCTCCTGGCATTGTTGAAGTCCATGGGCGACACCAAACACCATCAAGTGGGCCCTATGCTCGTCTGCCTGCAAGGGCAAGAAAAAGCATTTCGCCCCTCGATATGATAATCTTGCGTAACACTCGCCTTGACCCTGGTGCGATATCGACGCAGGCATTCAGAAGATTTGAACTTGGCGCCTTGGAGCCGAGGAGGGCGCGGCTGTCCCAGGACTCCCGCGCCTCAGACGGAGACAGTGGAGTTGGCGCTGAGTCTAATGGTAAATAGAAAAAAAAAACAGCAACGCATCAAAACAGTTTCATTCGTGCTAGTTTTAGTGATTAACCCCTTGCACTCTTCGCCCAAGCCTCCGATCCCTTCCAAGGTCAGAACCCGGATGTGGTAGGGGGGTTACCGCAGTCAACACTACAACCAGATATCGCAGCTCACCCCAAGGTCGCCCGGTCGTGTGCTCACAGCCCACCTGGTGTTAAATGGTAACTGGAGCCCATAGACATCTACAACGTAAATGCCGCCACCCATCTTGAGATATGAGTTCTAAGGCCTCAGTATGGTTACAACGGTTGCCCCATCTTTCAAACCGAAACGCATTGCTCCTTCACGATAGAACTAGGCAGGGTGGTGGTATCTACCTGTGCGGACTCACAAGACATCCTACCACCAGTAAATGCCTTAAATGTCACCGTAAACCAGTAAACGAATAACCTCAAATGCCGTTGCTTACCCCGAGATGAGAGGTCCAAGTCGCGATCGTCTTGCATAACGGTTCCCGCCCTTTAGACTGCGAAAATAGGCAGGGCGTTGTTGCCTACTGCTATTATCAAAGTGGTATTATTAAGAACTGAAATTGTATATTTTTTTAAGGAATTTTATGACCTGGTGGTATCTAAAACCTTTAGGTCAAGTCTTATTTGAATTTTTAATCTTATTTTTGTGAAAAATGATAATATGGAGTGAAATGAAGTGGACTTTTTGGAGGATCCCGAAAAACTACGTCCAGTGGCTTTGTTTCATTTTCCCACATTTGTGCACTTTCACAGATATTAAACAGTTAATAAACCACCGTTATTACACATTTAAACCAGAAGAAACACGAAATTTTAATAGACAAAATAAAACAAATCACACAACTTCACTCCTCGCGTTCCCGCCAAAAAGTCCAACTGAAATTGTATAGTGAAACTGATTTAACCAGACTTCGAAGGCAACGACTTCCAACGGGTAGAAATAGATATATCAATTAACGTTTAAAGTGGTCGTCTCCGGAGAGCATACTATTTAGGTTCAGCGCAAGAAAGAATGTGTTCTAATAACAGTTTATTGGAAAATTAAAACGCTTTGGATAGAGCGAATCGTAAGACAATTTCCAGACTATTGGTATGTGTGATGACTAGGAGTAGGTAGATTGATTTAAGGTCGTCGACGTCAAACGTAGAGGATAATATGGATATGCCTCCAAAAAACCGGAACTTCATATTTATTGTGATATTTGTTCCGGAATTTTGAAATTAGCATGAATCTATGTTTAAGGTGAAAAACGTATTAATTATATTAATCTACGCTGCCAGTGCTAGCTAATGGTGAAAGAAAGCAGTATTTTATTTTATACAAAAACACCTTGGAGTAGTATTTTGTCCCTTTCTGTTGAATTAGAAATGACGCTTGTCAGTATGAGAAAAAGCTTAGACAGGGCTTTTTGTTACTTTATCTCATAAATATGTAAATTGTATCCGATGAGGATTAAAAATATTTTATTGCCATTTAAAAAAAATATCATTATGAATAAAATGGCATGTCCATATTATAATATCTTGACGCAAGTATATAAAATCAATCTACCTACTCCGACCACTAGTGATGACCCACAGAGAAGTAACTGCGAGTGGTGGCATTTTGATATCCATTGGCTTCGGTAACCGCTTAACGTCAAGTCGGCCGTGAGCTCGTTCGTTTAGACAGCGACCATCATGCATCTTCACATTCGCCATCCCCAGCCTCGTCCCGGCTCGGGTCAGTGGAGGGGATAGTGAACGAGCCAAGACCCGCCACCTCCGTGTACGCTTGGACCGTGGAGGACTGCATATTAGCGGCTTGCACCAGTACTAAGCTCCAGTGCGCGTTGCACTCGCACGTAGAGCTGAGGCAGTTGGCTCCGGATGCGGTAAGCTATCGTTGTTTTTGCAGGAAACTTCAAGCGATTATATTCTGGGCAAGTGAACTCATGGCTCAAGTCACTTCGGTCCACCGTAGCTTAGAGAATGATCTTCGAGATGATCTCTCAATATATAGATCTCTCAAACTGTTGCCTTCACTCCTCCAGCCACTGAAGTAAAGGTCATACTATCTGGAACCAAATGGGTTCGTCCACAGTATAGTTTTTGCCATGCATCATCTTACTTCGGAATGGACTTGTGGAGAGCACTTGGAGACAGGCAGCGGCTTGGCTCTGCCCCTACTAGAATTGCTGAAGTCCACGACCGACAGTAACCACTCACCATCTGGTTGGCTGTATGCAAAACTGTACTTGGTGGTCTATGTACAAAGGACAAAAAAAAACTGGTCTTCGGCAGCTAGCCGCTACGAGACCTAAGACTTTCGAATGCTCTGAGGAATTATCCAAGATGATACCATCATCTCGTTTTTACTATCGCACCGCCCGCCACCGGAGTAGAGTTCATCCATACTACCTGGAGCCACTGCATTCATCCACAGTGCGTTTCCAGAGATCTTTTTTGCTACGTACCATCCGGCTTTGGAATGAGCTCCCCACCACGGTGTTTCCCGAGCGCTATGACATGTCCTTCTTCAAAAGAGGCTTGTGGGGAGTACTCAACGGTAGGCAGCTGCTTAACTCTGATTGTACAGCATAGCGTGGTGATTGTACAGCTCCTGCTAGACGTGGAGGAAGAGAAGAGAGCCCGGTGGGAGCAAATCACGCGCGGGGTGGTGGCGGGGCGCGGCGCCTTCGGTACCGTGCTGACGGGCACGTGGCGCCGTTCACCAGCTAACTTAGTGCCGGTCGCCATCAAAGCCTTACAGCCAGTCCCGCCCCCCAGTCACCATGATGTACCAGCTCAGCAGGCTTACAAGGTCAGAGAAAGTTCTGTAGAAATTTATTGCTAAATGTATTTGTCTTGTTCTTTTTGAAGTGAAAACTTCTTTAGAATCGTTGTGATTTCAAACCGGATGCAACGGAAAAAACAACAGGTAAGAGACACAAATACAAAAGAATGAGACAGAAATATACATACTATTTAATACAGCGCCATCTGTGAGGTTTTTTTAATACTAACGTGTGTATGAAAGCTCTTGTAGTGAATTTTAATTTAGGATTATACGTGAAATTAAAATATCAATTCACAGAGGGCGCTACCTTACAATTATTTACTAATGACAAAATTTTACATATACTTAAGACGTTTAGGATAATTGTATTTTAATTTTGGAAGGTTTCACTTCTACCACGTGTGAATTGCACACATGTATTTTTTTTATTTGTATAGATTTTCTATCGAGAATTACGCAAAAATTGCGAAAGTGATTTTCACGGAATTTTGTGAGCTAAATCCAAGGTTTAGACTGGTAGGAGAATCTAATTGCAGTGGCAATTCGTTTGGTCACGCTCGACGCGTGCCGTGTGTTCAATCCAGTTCACATGGTACTACTGCCCTTAATCTATACTAATATTATAAAGCTGAAGAGTTTGTTTGTTTGAACGCGCTAATCTCAGGAACTACTGGTCCGATTTAAAAAAACTTTCATTTTTAGATAAGTCATTTATTGAAGAAGGCTATATAACATTTAGGCTATATAACATCACGGTAAGGCCAATACAAGTGGAGTCCAATAAAGAATGTCTCAAAATAGGGGTTTAAATATCTCCTTAAAATTATATAATTCAAAAATATTTTCACTTTCTACGTAAATGAAGTGGGGGTAAAATTTAGCGTTATGCCAAAGTAACTATTCCACGCGGACCTAGTCGCGGGCAAAAGCTAGTCTATACGTCTATAGTAATATTATAAAGAGATTCTATAGAAAGATTTGTTTGTTTGTTTGTATTGAATAGGTTCCGAAACTACTGAATCGATTTGAAAAATTCTTTCACTGTTTGGAAGCTACACTATTATCGAGTGACATAGGCTATAATACTTTTTGAAAAAATTTGGGATTCTTACTAAAGCCCCAATAATGTATCCCAAGGTGTAAAAAAATTGCCCAAAATATTCTTTACATCACGTGACCTGCGAAAACTATTGATGATAGAATAAAATAACGTACTGCAACTTTCTTATTCGACATTATTATTTACAAAAAGTGTCCCGACAGCATATGTCTAACTATTATATGTTAGTTATGCCGCAATAAGAGTTCTTTTATTTAAAAAATAAAACAACGTCAAATATCGTTGACGTTTTTATTAAAGACCCGAGCGGAACCGGAGCGGGCCGCTAATTTTTCATAAAGCTACCTTCCTTTGCGACAAGTCTGTTCACGTATTGTGGTTGTCGGGTGGGGCGCAGGCGGCCCTGTCGCGCTGGGACCGCGACCCGCTGTCTGCCGCCTGCCGCGCGTACTGCGGGCTGCGGCAGGAGCTGGGCATCGTGCTGCGCCTCTCGCACCCGCACGTGGTCTCCCTGCGCGCCGTCTGCGCCGCCCCACTCGCCCTGCTGCTGGAGCTCGCGCCGCAGGTATTTGATATCTTTCTGTTTTTCTCCGTTTTTCGCTATCTTTCTCTCTCTCTCCCTCCCACTCTCTCTCTCCCGCCCTCCCACTCTCTCCCTCCCTCCGACTCTCTCCCTCCCTCCGCTCTCACTCTCCCCCGCCCTCCCACTCTCTCCCTCCCTCCCCTCTCACTCTCCCCTCTCTGTCCTCTCCTCTCAGTTCTCTCTCTCTCTCCTCTCTCCTCTCCACTCTCAGAACCTTTATTATCATTCGGTCCGAATGTTACTATTGGGAACTTGTAAATATGTAAAGTTAGTTGCAATTCAGGCATCTTTTAAATATTTTGCTACCAGCTCCGCTGGTGTTGGGACGTTTTGTGAGCCCCCGAGGTTCGTGCCCTGTCGTGACGCGGTGACCAACGAAACAACAATCATGAGTTTATAGCTAATTCCAAACTGGGGACTCAATATATGAACAGCAACATTGGACCTTGTTCTTTTCTAATAAACCATGCCAGTGAAGCTACGTAGATATGGACATTTTAAGGCAAATTAAAAAAAAAGAAGGCAAAATTAAGATATTTAATTGAAGTTATACATCTTTAGGCGCGTTATGAAAAATTGATGAGATTGAAATTTTACGATGCGCGCGCACCGTGACACAAAATTAACAGAATGAAGTTGCCCACTAAATCGCTCATTACAATACGACCGACGTAACTTGGCGAGTCTGAATATAGCCGCAGGTGAACTTTCCGAAGCGTACCGAGAATTACCGAATTTATACGATGTCAAGAAAAGGGATGTCCAATATGCGTGTTTGAGGATGTTGTTTAATCGATTTTTTTTCAAATTGATTAAAATTTAAACAAAAAAAATAAAAAAAATAAAAATAAAGTATAACTTCTTACGCGCGTACATATGGAACGGAATGGAATGTAAACTAAAATCAAATGTGTGCTAACGTCTCGCAATTTTGTGGGACATTGGCCTCAATATCCCTCGTGTTGTCTCAGGGAGCTCTGGACGCAGCCCTACGGGAGTACCGGAGCGGGGGGGCGCGGGTGGGGGAGAGGGCGGCGCGTGCTGTCCTCCTGCAGGTAGCTCGGGCCCTCGAGTACTTGCACGCCAGGAGGATCGTGTACAGAGACCTGAAGGTATGTTAGAGTTATTCAGAAATACCAGAGGATCTGCTCGCAATGCCAACAGCCTGCTTGGAAGTGAGCGGCGACGACGAGATGAAACCCTATCCATCGACAGCCAACTCTACCAAGAGTAGCAGACTAGGAGGAAGACCAGAGGATCACACATTATTCATTCATCAGTCCGGATTATTAACATTATTAGTAACGCTAAGTCAAGAGCACATGACAAGGCGGCTCTCCGCCATTTGCCAAGGTCGAACACTCAGCTATTTTCTTTTTTTTTTATTGCTCAGTGCTTGTGTGGACGAGCTCACACCCTACCTGGTGTTAAGTGGTTACTGAAGCCCATAGACATCTACAACGTAAATGCGCCACCCACCTCGAGATATGAGTTCTAAAGTCTCAGTATAGTTACAACGGCTGCCCCGCCCTTCAAACCGAAACGCATTACTGCTTCACGGCAAAAATAGGCAGGGCGGTGGTACCTACCCGTGCGGACTCACAATAAGTCCTACCACCAGTAATAAAGCTTTTTCGGACATGTCATTCCCCAAGGCATAGTCCGGAAAAGCTTCTCATTTTTGGTCAAGAGGAGGGAAAACGAGTAAAAGGTACAAACGAGATGGTTGGACAAGGACAGTTAGGGGCAGCATCCAACAGGCGGTGAACCTCTCCTCTCAACCGATCTTCATGTATACATGTGATCGCGATCCTCAGTAATAAGGGAACGACGAAGAAGTCAGGATAGGTAGATCTGCCTTTGAGCTTGAGTTGAGTGACTTGGCTACTGACCTAATACGGCCTATGTCCTTTAGTACCGTTTCTGTACCACGAGCCCACAGCAGTGTTCTGCCTGTTTCTGCCAGTGACTGGTGGGGCGGATTTACAATGAAATTGAGACCGGTACTTAATCTATCAATAAAGTAGGGGTGGCGTTCACATCGTTAGCACTTGCCTCTGGCTGTCTTCTTCTATCAGCTGCGCTAGTAGAGTCAAGTACTCTCTTGGCAGAGTGGTCGTGGTAATCATTTCGGGTGGTGGTGCGCATCAAGAGACGTCGCCATACCTCGAGTACCGCGGCCCTTCGCGTGCACTGGTTGATGGGACCGTTTAGAGCTGCTTTGATTAGGTCGGTCCATCGTAACGGTGATCTTCCGCGCGGTGTTGTATCTATCATGCCCTGCACCACAAGGCGCTCAACTGAGTCGTCTCCCGTCGCGACACATGTCTGAAGAAAGTGAGAATGCGACTCTGATTGATAGAGGATATGCGCTGCTTGATGCCGAGTTCCTTTGTAACGGACTGATTATTTCTGAACTCCGACCACGATAGTTCTCAGCATTCTCCTCCAGCACCACATTTCGAGAGCATCTATCCTCTTTTTCATGAAAGTCATCATGTAGATATATGTATACGGACTATATAATAGGGATTAAAGTATGAAATTGCCGCTTTATTGTAATAGGTACTTCGAATTGACATAGAACCTTCATGTTTTGAGATTTTTGAGTGAAACTTTTTCAAATGGTACCCATGGGGTTCTTCTTTTAAAAAATGTGCAACATTCGATTATCGACTTTCAGCTGTTTTTTTTATTCAGCTTAAACAAGAAGGATGGATACTTCGAAAATTCGAGTGATTTTTGAATAAGAGTTCCGACGCGGAACTACTTAACACTCCCGGAACAGCTCGCAATATCAATTTTGCGTTTGGAGGAACTGCAATTAGAAACCATTCGTTACCCTCCGTATTCGTCAGACCTTGCTCCAACGGACTACAATTTTTTTCGTGATTTGGACAATTTTCTACGTGATAAAAAGTTTTCTTCCCAGGAGGCAGTACAAAATGCTTTCACATAGCTTGTAGAATCTAGATCACCAGAGTTCTATTGCGAAGACATACAATATGATCTTCCTATTATTCTTTATTAGATGGCAGCAATGTATAGATAATAATGGCAGATATTTTGATGAAATAAATATGTTAAATGAAAAAAAAAAAACGAATTTCAATTTTTCAGTACAAATCGGCAATTTCATACTTTAACTCCTAATATAACTCTAGTCCCTCTCAAGTTCATTGCTGCCGTCATCTGTTATAAGAATACTAATGTTTCAGTCTGAAAACGTATTAGTGTGGCATCTCCCGAAGCCGCACGAAGCCGCGGAAGCTGAGATCAACTCAGCCCCCCTGCAAGTACTGGTCAAACTGGGAGATTACGGTAAATATAAGTGGGGCCAGTGCGGTCCGTTAGATACGGATAATTTACTGGTGGTATTTATATTTACCTATTTCTGCCGTGAAGTAGTACCTAATGCGTTTCCGATGTCCGATTGCCGATATCCATGGGCGACGGTAACCAATCACCATCAGGTAGGCCGTGTGCTCGTCTGCCTACAAGGGCAATAAAAAAAAAACAAAAAAACTTTGGGAAAGACGAATCAGAAGATACTGAGAATGAATCTATTTCTAAAAGACCTGAAAGACTAAAACATATATTAACAAACAAAAGAAGGCAAAGTTAGTCAATCCAAGCGCTTGAGTAACATAAATCGATATAATTGTTACTGGTGGTAGGATCCCATTTGAGTCCCCGCAGGTAGGTACCACCGCCCCGCCTATTCTGCCGTGAAGCAATAACGCGTTTCGGTTTGAAGGGTGGGGCAGCCGTTGTAACTATACTGAGACCTTAGAACTTATATCTCCAGGTGGGTAGCGCATTTGCGTTGCAAATGTCAATGGGCTCCAGTAACCACTTAACATTAGGTGGGCTGTGAGCTCGTCCACTCATCTAAGCAATTTAAAAAAAAAAGTTAATAAACCACCGTTATTACACATTTAAGTCTGAAGAAACACTAAATAGACGAAATAAAACAAATCACACAACTTCACTCCTCGCGTTCCCGCCAAAAAGTCCGAGGATCATCAATGCTAGTAACGTTTACAGGTATCAGCAGGCTAGCTCCGCCCTCAGGGACGAAAGGCTTCGGGGGCACTGAAGGGTTCATGGCGCCGGAGATCATGAGATACAATGGCGAAGAAGAATACAATGAAAAGGTAAGAAGATCAAAAACTAGTTAATACTATTTTATTTTACTTGAAGTCGTCGCGGCCTAACGGATAAGACGTCCGGTGCATTCGTATTAAGCGATGCACCGGTGTTCGAATCCCGCAGGCGGGTACCAATTTTTCTAATTTTTTTCCCTACCTATGCTGATAGCTTTGACGGGCTATTGCAGCTTCTTCTTGTTGTGTAGGTGAGCTCATGGGGCTCAAACCGGGAAATTTGCTAAAACTGGCCCTAGCAAGAGCCGTGCTTTCTACAATCTACCACCGGATCGGAAACGCGACCCACTGAGAAGATCCGGCGAGAAACTCAGTGGGCTGTGTCTATGGGTTAAATTTTTACGGGCTTATTAAATTCCTTTATCTTGGAAGCAGTTGGTGAACATGAGTTGAGTACGGAAGGAAGACATGCAGAACTTGTACACATTCCAGGTGGACTGCTTCTCTTACGGCATGCTGATCTACGAGGTGGTGACCTGCCGCCAGCCGTTCGAGGGTCACGAGGCCGTCAAGGAAGCCGTGCTTGAGGGCGTGAGGCCCACACTCACTCCAAGGGTAATAGCAGAGGCGGATTATCCGTAAGACAAACTAGGCACGTGCCTAGGGGCGTGTAGTGATAAGGGACGCGCGAGCACAGAATTTTTAAATAAATAAGTAAATGCTGATCTATAATCTAAATTTATAATAGATTATTCCTTTTTGGCCTATTTCCCAGAGCAGAGAGGAATCATGAATTTCGATGTTCTGTCGTCCCTCTTGATTTCTTCACAGTTACAACGTCATATTTCATTCGCGCATTAGCGTAAGTACAATGGTCCTGGTCTACTAAAGTCTAGGATTTGAAGATACAACGTCATCGTAATTGCAAAAACATTTCGGTAGGCAGCGGTTTGGCTCTGCCCCTGGCATTGCTGAAGTTCATGGGCGACGGTAATCACTCACCATCAGGTGGGCCGTATGCTCGTCTGCCTACAAGGGCAATAAAAAAAAAAGTTAAAATTTATAGCATTATGATGGCCATTTATGGCCGGTACAGGGGAGCCGATAAAGTGATTGCCAAGGATTGGGACCAAGATGAGTGGACGAGCTCACAGGTTACTGGAGCCCATAGACATCTACAATGTAAATGCGCCACCCACCTTGAGATATAAGTTCTAAGGTCTCAGTATAGTTACAACGGCTGTCCCACCCTTCAAACCGAAACGCATTACTGCTTTACGGCTGAAATAGGCGGGGCGGTGGTACCTACCCGCGCTGACTCACAAGACGTCCTACCGCCAGTAAAAACCGGCTGACTAGGCGGACTTGCAATACTCTTCGAAGCACTGCACTACATGGATTGTTTTTATTGGATTACTGCTGAGTTAACTGGATTAAAGAGATGAATAGACGTACGGACAATGGCACTACCTTTTTAATTCTAACAGCAAATCCTTGGTCGCCGATTAGAATCCACTGCAGTGTCTCGGCAACAAAGCCTCTAGTAGACCAATCCATGTCCCAGGAGTTGGAGTATCCGTGCTGCGTCCTCGAGATGATGCGTCGGTGTTGGAGCGGGTCTCCGGAGGCGCGTCCGTCGGGCGCCGCGCTGGTGTCCCTTAGCGCAGCCCCCGAGTACGGCACGCTCCGGGACGCGGCCGCCTGCCGCCCCGCCGCCACCGCCGCGGCGCTGCCTCTACACACACGTGAGTACCCGCGCGCCACATGTAGCTGTGACGTCACGGAGCCACGTGTGGCTGTGACGTCACCAAGCCACGTATGGCTGTGACGTTACCAAGTCACGTGTAGCTGTGATGACACCGAGCCATGCGTAGCTGTGACGACACCGAACCACGCGTAGCTGTGACATCACCAAGCCACGTGTGGCTGTGACGACACCGAGCCGCATGTAGCTGTGACGTTACCAAGCCGCGTGTAGCTGTGACGTCACGGAGCCACGTGTGGCTGTGACGTCACTCGAGCCACAGGTCTGCGCGATCGTGCGCTGCATAGTACTAACACTTTACTGGTTCACAATTTGAATTGTGTTTTAGAGGGAGACTAATTTTAATACAAAACAATTGTCATTGCCATTGACATTGGAACTCCTGTTCGCCTAAAATGAAATTCCTGGTGGTTCTTTTAAAACTTCGTCTGCAAATATTGAGAATTGGAACTGAATTTTTTCCAAAACCACACGACTGAGTCGGTGATGCAGTGGTCAGTGGTTCAGACTCTGGCGCCGAGGATTGTGGGTTCGCTTCCCGCATCAACACACACATTGTGTGATGAACAGGTCTGTGTGCTCTTCATCTGCGTGTTTATTATCTATATACGTATATATTTAAAAGTATAGTACCCATAACACAGGGAATCCTAAATTGGAGCCGGATTTTCGCAGGTCGAATTCGAATTGAATCAAAGTAGCTCCGGTAATCAACAAATTAAAGAGTGGACTGTTAGCGTGGTGTGGACATGTGATGCGTGGAGAGGAGACGCATGTGACTAGGAGATGTATGGAAATGGTAGTGCAAGGTAGAGGGGGAAGAGGTCGACCGAAGAACACATGGATGGAGTGTGTGAATGACGATATGAGAGTTGAGATGACGGCTGATAGAAGAGAACGGAATAGTAAAATAAAGTGGAGACAAAGAAAGAAGAAGAGATCTAGAGATTGAGAGATCATCTCGAACAATTCCTCTAAGCTACGGTGGACTGAAGTGAGGTGAACCGTGAGTTCATTAGCCCAAAATATAATCGCTTGAAGTTTCTTGCAAAAACAACAACAGCTTACCGCATTCAGAGTCGAAGAGAAAAATTAGCTGTGCCAATCCCACCAATTTTTTTTTAATTGCTTCGATGGGTAGACTATCTTACAGCCCACCTGGTATTAAGTGGTTACTGGAGCCCATAGACATCTACAACGTAAATGCGCCAGCCACCCTGACACAAGTTCTTAGGTCTCAGTATAGTTACAACGGCTGCCCCACCCTTCAAACCGAAACGCATTACTGCTTCACCGCAGAAATAGGCGGGGCGGTAGTATCTACCCGTGCGGACTCACAAGAGGTCCTACCACCAGTGAAAACCTAGTGGGATAAGGTGGAGAAAAAGAAGAAGAAGAAATCGAATTGAATCAAGTTTAAATTTCAGAGGAGGGCGCGCTGCAGTGGGAACTTTGGTACGGAGGAGGGGAGCCAGAACGGGTCCACACACTCCTGGCCTCGCCACACGCCTTCACGCATCATCACACCGTCAGGCTGCTTGCAGGTCAGTCAGTGACATCTCTCTTCTCGCGTGACGTCAGAGCTAGCAGCTTGAATAATTTTGCTGCAGAGGTTATCACGTAAAACTATCGTCCGTAAACCGACTCTACAGACAACAAATGTAAATTTTTTCCCGTAGACAAAGCTGAACCAGTCGTCGCGACGGCCGTTTGCGTGGTCGGAGCCACGGTCTGGGTCGGAGATTCCTCCGGCAGACTCACAGTATACTCGTAAGTACAAACTTCTCATATTGTATCCGCTAAATCGGTGTTTCCCAAAGCGGGGCCCACGCCCCCCAAAGGGACGGCTTGATAATTAAGGGGGACAATCGCACAAAATAATATAGGAAATATGTATTAAAACTATTTTGAATATATTATGTTTTAAAGTATTACTTTCTGTGTTTTTTGAAAACAATTTCATAGTGATTTCTTCCTAAAACCGATCATTTATGTTTCTTAAGTGAACAAATCAACTTTTTTATGTTAAATATTATATATAGGGAATATAACATTAGAAATGTAACAGTGGGGCATGGCACAAAAAAGGTTGAGAAACACTGATCTAAATCATTGACGCGGACCTCATCTTTCGCAGAGGCTACACCTCCCCAATCTGGCTGTCCTACTAAACAGGCAGGATGCTACTTTCCCAGTGGAACAGTAGATCACCAATCCATCATCATCATTCTCCTGCCCTTCTCCCAGTCACCTGGGGTCGGCGCAACATGTTTTCTCCTTCCATACTCCTCTATCATATACCATTTCTTCGCTCACTCTCCTCTTACAGATATCGTCTTTCACACTATCGTAAATCACCAGTCCGTTGTGAGATTTTATACTGGCGGTAGGACCTCTTGTGAGTCCGCACGGCTACCACCGCCTTACCTATTTCTGCCGTGAAGCAGTAATGTGTTTCGGCCTGAAGGGCGGGGCAGCCGTTGTAACTATACTTGAGACCTTAGAACTTATATCTTAAGGTGGGTGGCGCATTTAAGTTGTAGATGTCTATGGGCTCCAATAAGCACTTAACACCAGGTGTTTAGGGCAATCCTAAACATGAAGTTTGTATGACTATTTTTTGAATTTTGAAACCCAATAATAATTGTGGCAAGTTGTAACACAGTCAATGTAAGTCAATAAAAAATTCTGGTCGTACGTGCACGTGTTATAACTACATTAGACTAAAATAAAATAACCTTTTTTTTATTGCCTCATTAGGCAGACGAGCATACGGCCCACCTGATGGTAAGTGGTCACCGTCGCACATGGACGTCAGCAATGCCAGGGGCAGAGCCAAGCCGCTGCCTACCATAAAGTACTCTCCGCAAGCCCCGTTTGAAGAAGAGAAGAGAGAGAAGAAGTTTTCTCTCTGAATATATCTAGTTATCGAAGCGACCAGTACAAATTACAGTCCACGCTCTACACACCAGGTGGGCTGTGAGCTCGTCCACCCATCTAAGCACTAAAATAAAAAAAATATAATCAGGTAAACAGATCAGTGAATTTTTATCTTCAACAGTGCTTCGACTTGCGCGTTGAAATGGAGTGCCAAAGTTCAGGATTCTGTGGGCGGCGCGAGTAGCGGCATAGTGGCCATGCTGTCACTCGCGGACCTGGGCCGGGTCGCGCTCGCCCTCGCCTGCGGGAGGTGAGGCTCAAAACGTTTTATAGTGAATACTGATTTAGCACGATTGTAATTTGTACAATTTTCTGATGGTAGGACGTCTTGTGAGTTCGCACGGGTAGGTACCAGCACCCCGCCTATTTCTGCCGTGAAGGAGTAATGCGTTTTCGTTTGAAGGGTGGGGCAGACGTTGTAACTATACTGAGACCTTAGAACTCGTGTCTCAATGTGGGTGGCGGCATTTACGTTTTAGATGTCTATGGCCACCGGTAACCATTTGGCACCAGGCTGGTTTTATGAAACCACGGTAAAAGTGAAACTTTTTTTCACATTATAGACATTTAACTCTGACAAACAATATTTACACTAAACACTGACAAAAACAAACAAAATAGCGTGAAGCACTGGCACAAATGAGTACTAGTCTATACACTACACGGTCAGCTCTGCGAACTATAGGCGCCGCCATATTGGCCTTGGCTGCTCTGACGAGCACTTTTCACTTTATCCGTACTTCGCGGCCGACCGTCACGCGACATGCGACACACAGACGAAAAAGTTTGAGACGAAGTTTCACTTAAAAAATCACACAGGTTGTTCTTGGTGACTGGCCAGGAGCCGGTGGCTGAAGGCTGCTTCGTGCTTTCCGAGCTGGGGGCAGCGCGCGAGCTGTGTTGTCTGGCCGCCGTGCCGACGCCGCATGGGTACGCTGTACTTAGGACTACATTACTCAGACCTATGATCCTCATAGCTTTGTGCATACCCGATCCTGTAGACCGAATGGTGAACAGTCGACGTCGCCCAAAGCACGTTATTACGGATCCTCCCGATCCACTAACGGTGCTTTTAGGTACCCCAAGCACCGGTCACCGATCCGGTGGTAGATTCTGCGATGCACGGCTCTTACTAGGGTTCGTGTTAGCAACGTCGTCAGGTTCGAGCCCCGCGAGCTCACCTACTAGTTAAGGTTACGCTGAAATACCCTCTCAAAGCTATCAGCTTAGGTAAGAAAAGAAAAATAGCTTTGTGGAGGTATACGACAAAGGGAAGATCTTCCACCGAGCGGGCGATATTGCTCGGTAGATCGACGGTCCGAATGTTGTTGTTCGGAACTTGTATATATGCGAGCTTATCTTGAAAATCTGTCAAATATCTTGTGTTCTATTATGGCTACCCGCCACAGCTTTATATGAGTGAATTAATAAATGACTCTCCTAATGTTAAGTGTTTATCGTTAGTAGCCTAAGGGGCTATGCCAGCTACGCGCGGGTAGGTGAGTTAATGGACTCAACTTGAAAGAGATTGCTAAAACTAGCCCTAGCGAGGGCGATGCTTCGCAAAAGCTACCACCGGATCGGAATCACGACCCACTGTGAAGATCCGGCGAGAAATTCAGTGGGTTGATATCAAGATCCAACCAGTATTCAGTATAGTGTTCGAGCTATCCATAATAATGCGTATTCAATTCGTTTCGACTACATCAATGGTATATCCATATTAGGTACATTTTGTTGAAGTCGGTTTGTTTGTGTTAAAACGTTGTATTATTTTGTGCTCACCACTCACCACTCACCGCTGATGGTGAGTGGTTACCATCGCCGATGGAATTCAGCAATGCCAGGGGCAGAGCCAAGCCGCTGCCTACCGTTGAATACTCTCCACAGGCCTCGTTTGATGAAGGACAAGTCATAGCAATACGCATTATTATGGATAGCTCGAAGACTCCCAAATACCGGCTACTTCTATTTGACTGCATACCGATGAGAACCGATCAGATTTCCGGGCAATAAAAAAAAGTGTGATAATATATTGACACTTGAAAGGCAAATGTGACTAAGCGACAATAACTGCTTTGTACATAAATGATACGCAATAACCATATTCGATGCACAAAAAAGTATATTTCTAGGTCTATTAAAATCATTTCAATCCTACAGCTACTAGCTAGATTCTACTACAGCTAGATTCGTTAAAATAAATTTTGTTTTCAGGTATTTCAACTTTAAATTAGTCTACTGTTAAGTTCACGCATTGTCGCTTAGTCATGTTTGCCTTTCAAGCGTCGATATTATTATGAGATTGGGTATCTGCGTTAAGCGCTATTGTCGGTCAGGACAGGTTCGAGGTGTGGGCGGGCGGCGACTCGCTGTCGGCGTACCGCGTGTCGGCTGAGGGGGTGTGCGGGGCGGAGGCGGTAGCGGCGGGGGGCAGGGTCGCGCTACTGTCGGCAGCCGCGGCGCTGCCCTGCGTCTACGCGTACACGCAGCCAGGTCGGTTCCCAGAACACCGATCATATGTCGACCATTCAGAGTAATCGTATTCTAAATTCGCACTGATGACAGGAACTCGTGTGAGTCCGCGCGAGTAGGTACCACCGCCCTGCCTATTTCTGCCGTGAAGCAGTAATGCAATTCGAAGGGTGGGGCAGCCGTTGTAACTATACTGAGACCTTAGAACTCAAATCGTCTTCTCGCATTATAACTGTATAATCTCAAAACTTATAATTTTACAGGAGAGTGTTTAAAGGTTTAACATGTGATATTTTTAATATTAATCAATCATCTTTGCAACATTTATTTTTTATTTTTTACCAGTTACATTATGTCTTTTGAAGTAAAATAAAAATAATGTATTAATTTTGTTAATAGTAGTCAAAACATAAGTAAACTAAAACTAAACTAAGCTCTTTTGTCAGTATTTATAAGAAAAATACTTGTGATACCAAATGATTCCGCATATTAACTCAATATCGAATATTTTTGGAAATTGTACACTTTTAATTACTTAGAATTCATATCTCAAGGTTGATGAATAGAGATGTTAGAAGATCTGTAAACCGCTCTAGATTTAGAGATCAGGTACGAGCCATCATATGACTCATTTTACTGGTGGTAGGACGTCTTGTGAGTTCGCATGGGTAGGTACCACCAACCTGCCTATTTCTGCCGTGTAGCAGTAATGCAATTTGAAGGGCGGGGCAGCCGAACTCTTAGAACTCACGTCTCGTATGGGCTCCGGTAACTACTCAACACCAGGTGAGTCGTGAGCTCGTCCACCTGTCTAAGCAATAAACGAACTAAATCGATGTTCTCGTGTACCCAGGCGTGTCAGTGTACCAGTACAGCGTGGTCACCAAGAAGGTCGGCTGCCGTCTGGACTGCAGCAAGCTGGTGCCCTGCTCCGAGAGCCTGCAGTCCATATCCTTGGACGAGCACTTCGATCAGTGCCTGTGTAGGGTGAGTGCATCGGGAATGTTCTTTGGTTGAACGACTTTGAGAACTGGTTACATAAGACTAATGATGTTTGACTTTTATTTGTCCTCAATGACGTCACCTATTATCGGTTCTCTCTCTCTCTCTTCGACTTTAATAGGTAATTTGAAAGGGTTGGAAGTCTTGCTGTGAACGAACACGACGAGGTAGATGTATAAGCTCCATGTAAGCTTTCAATTCTTGCATCCATCAATACAACAAATAAAAGTCAGGGTCAGCTTTTTTTGGGTGCAAATCATAAGGCTCCAGATTCTAAAACTGTGATAAACTACTCTTACTTTTATTGGATAAACAATATTACGCGTCTGAACAAAGCGTCGCGTGAACGCGCATTGTAACGCGAAGGTAATTAATCTTCTGATTGTATATAGCGCGTAGACTACTATAAATAGATACTTCGGACGCATCGCTCGTAGAGACCCCGATAAAACTTAGAGAAGCTGATGGTAGTGGGTTAGGTTGACGGGAGAAGATCACGCGGACGCTCACCTACCCGCTGATCTGATCTGGTAAAGACCAGTAACCTAGGCTATAAGCTGAGGACAGGAAGACGTGGAGAAGCAGAGTCCTTTTTTTTCCCTAGCTATTCTAGAAACCTCGAGGGGCTATACTAGATTCATAGTAGGTGAGCTCACGGGGCTTTAACTTGACGACGTTGCTAACACTGGCCCTAGCAAGAGAAATGCTTCGCTGAATCTACCACCGGATCGGAAACACGACCCACTGAGAGAATCCGGCGAGAAACTCAGTGGGCTGTGTCTATGGGTTAATTCGCTAAGGACCGTGACCGGTGCTTGTAGTACCTAAAAGCACCGTTAGTGGAACGTGGACTCTTTACCATTCGGTCCGTAGGAACGGCAATGTCAGCATAGCGCATCGAGCGACCAAAGCTTCAAGCTAAACACTACCTTCGCCAACGCAGTTTGACTCAGAAGAAGAATAGTTTTTTATACGAATTCCATTTGTATGCATGGTTTTTATTAATTACCGGTTATTCAATTTGCAGGTGACTGCGTTGAGCGCGGTCGGAGACGAAGTTTATGTTGGGACAGCGTGGGGCTGCGTCATAGTGGCTGATGCGGCGACGTTGCGTCCCATTACAGTCTGTCGGCCCTACGAGCAGGACGTGAGTAACAGTGTCCCTCGACTCGTGCACTCTCCCTATCCTCTCACAGACGCTAAAGGGTTAATAAACCTTCATTTATAGACCTTAAGTACAAACCCTTTAGTATTGTTACGCGCTGGGGTTCGGGATAAATAAAAATTCTACTTAAATGAAGTATATATGTAAGTTAAATCTGCATTTATCACTTAGAACACTCACAGAACACTTTCAAATTATCAATTCACTTCTTCCGCTTCGCTTCAGGTGATCCGTTCGCTGTTTCGCTTCGAGTACTTCCGATTACTGACTGACTGCGTGCCATCCCTGCAACGCTTTTATAGTCGATACGAAATCCCTAGAATTATCGAGAATATTCCACACAAGTCGAGTATTGTGCTTCCGCTATCTGACAATAGATGGCGTTGTACTTCTCGAGCGTTCTAGGTGCTACTAGATCCTTCGATATTCATTCCACTATTCGGCGATAGATGGCGTTATTCTTACCGGCGTAACAGTACCATCTATCATAGAACTAAAGATATTTGATGCCTGATTCGCGCTAACAAGATAACTTTGCGTATACACAAGTTCCGAACATTCTGACTGTCATTCGGAACTTTCCAATGTCTTCTTCAGGAAAAACCTGAAGAAATAATAAATTGACATAACCTAAAATGTCGAGTTTCTCACTGGAACTTCTCAGTGGGTCGCGATTCCGATCAGGTGGTAGATTCAGCGAAACCTTACTCTTGCTAGGGCTAATTTAAGCTAATTCTCTCAGGTTGAGCCCGTGAGCTCACCTACCGATCTGTTCGTGGCTGAAATAACCCTTTAGGCTACCAGGGAATAGGTATAAAAAAAATGAAGTTCCCGCCAAAACGACCATAAATATTTATGTTCCAGGTGACCGCCATCATACCATTGCCGCAACCGAAAAAATCGAAAAGGTCTCCGATGCTGGCAACATTCGGCAACGGATACAGACCTCTGGTCCAAAGATACGCCCCTACTCAGGTCAGTTCTTACAAGCGATATATATAGTTGGACTTTTACTGGTGGTAGGACCTCTTGTGAGTCCGCGCGGGTGGGTACCACCACTTGCCTATTTTTGCCGTCAAGCCATAATGCGTTTCGGTTTGAAGGGTGGGGTAGCCGTTGTAACTATACTGAGACCTTCTAGTCATTAAATATATTAAATTTCCTAACTCAGCATACTTCAATCAGTTAAGAACTGCTCAATTCATATCACACCCTGTGCCTATGCTAGCGCCATTCTGGAGGATTTTTGAACTGTTATTTAGTGCTGAAAGCGGGACACTTCTTCAAGCTTCTCCCATATGAGACGGTACTCCTTGCCTTTACCCTCCATAGAAATTAGCTATAGGTCATTGATCCTTGCTTATTATTATTTTTCACAGACTAACAACGCACAGCAACAGTACAATGGCTACTACTGCCTGCTCTGGAATTCGAGGCATTGGCTCCCCGATTAATAAAAACATCTTCAAACAATACGCTTCGACGACAAACTTCCAACATCTAAGGCTGGAATTGACGCTGCTAATGACAGCGCCCGACAACAAAGACTTTTGGGAAGAGGCAATTAGCTAAATAATTCCGGCTTCATAGTTTATCTCTGTCTGACAAACGTCAAATCGGTAGCGTGCGACAGAGATAATGCACGTGCTATATTTATCGCCCGGTACAGCAGAAATTATGATATGATAATTGATTTTAAATTCTGGCTTACATTTATATTGAAAGTCGAATTTGTGAAAGAAAATGTTCGCTTCGTCGTTACGCGATGTATATTGATTGCGTTTGGCTGTATGGACTATGTCCGCTTTGCTCGTTGATGTAGATAAAAAAAGTCATGCTTTTAAAAATGTTTATTCGAAGATAATTTTGGCGGGAAAGAGAAAATATGTCAATATGTCCGAATTGTTTTAATAATTTAGCGTACAGAGGGTAGATGTAAGGAGCGCCATCTTTTATAGGGATCACCGAAATATCGCCATTGTGATAAGTTTTTATATTTATTGCATAGATGAGTGGACGAGCTCACAGCCCACCTGGTGTTAAATGGATACTAGAGCCCATAGACATCTACAACGTAAAAGCCACCACCGCCTTGACATATGAGTTCTAAGATCTCAGTATAGTTACAACGGCTGCCCCACTCTTCAAACCGAAACGCATTACTGCTTCACGGCAGAAATAGGTAAGGCGGTGGTACCTACCCGCGCGGACTCACAAGAGCTCCTACCTCCAGTGGAAGTGGAAACGATATGAATATAGCAGTCTTAAACAGAGCGAAGTAGGCTGAATTAAAACGTAGTATTGTAGATGGTGGCGCTATTTTTAGAATCCTCCACTTGCTATAGTGGCGCCATCTTACATGGCTTTCTTTCAGCAGATACTTTTTAATACACTGAGATGATTCTACTTATTTCTACCCTCTTTAAATTGGATTATGGATTTGATATATATGTTGAATGTAGTATCTATCCCACACGGTCGAGCTGAGTGTTACGTCTATTTCTTATAGGTACCTTGAGGTGGCCAAGAAAATGAATAAATGCGTTTAACTTCTTCAAATACTCATTACATTATTTTTAATTATTTTACAAAATAGAATTGACATGCGCGTCCATCTTTTTTCTTCGTGTAATATATATTTTTTTTTTATTTTGACAATTGGTGCCACTATTGCGTTTCCTGATTTGTGATTGGTTCGTGCGATATGACGTCATCGTTGGCCAATCACCGCCATCAATGTATGACGCGACGTTGATTCGTTAACACTGAGTTATTTCAAAAGGCATTTCAAATAAATTATATGTATATTATATAGAAAAATAAATTTATGTTTAAAATATATATTTTCATCATAGGCGGCATATCTTGGTAGAGCAAATTTTACCTGGCCTTAAAAAGGAGGAAGATCTCAATTCGATTTTTTTTTAAATATGTTACCTCATAACTTTTTGTAGGTGAACCTTTTTTTTATGTTTAATGTTTTATTGAGACTGATGCTACCAAGATCCAGCCAATAGTTTTTGAGTTACCTTTACACATTCACATTCAATTATCTTCGACTTCGCCATTAATAAATATTCTTTCTCATTTTGTTTTAGTAAATTTTCCTGTTTTTTTTTTTAAGTTTTAGATATCAGTTAATTAAATTTCCAAAAATTGTAATTATACGTGTATTTATAAATACATATAATAATAAACTTTAAAATTGATTCATGTTCATATCGAGGGGTGAAAAGTCATTTGATTTAAGCGACATTTTTACAAATTTACAGGACAGCCATTTAAAGTTCAAACATTTTGAAAAAAAATCATATCAAAATAACTTCTACAACTACTTATTTGAATACGGTAAACTTAATTGAAGTTCAATTAAAAACATCGAACTGTTGATCCTAATCTATATATATAAAAATTAATTGCTGTTCGTTAGTCTCGCTAAAACTCGAGAACGGCTGGACCGATTTGGCTAATTTTGGTCTTGAATTATTTGTGGAAGTTCAGAGAAGGCATAAAAGGTAGATAAATATGAAAATGCTCGGAATTAAATAAAAATAACAATTTTGTTTTTCTTTTGATGAGTCCCCCGTCGGACGGATGCCTTTTGTTTGTTTTAAGTTTGTTTTATACAAAAGTTTAGGTCTTTTATTTATCGATTGAGGCACTACGAAGTCTGCCGGGTCAGGTAGTACCAAATAAAATGGACTTTTAATTACAAAAATTAATTTTTATTGCCCTTATAGGCAGACGAAAATACGGCCCGCCTGATGGTGGTTACCGTCGCCCATGGACTTCAGCAATGCCAGGGGCAGAGCCAAGCCGCTGCCTACCGTTAAGCACTCTCCACAAGCCTCGTTTGAAGAAGGACATGTCATAGCGCTCGGGAAACACTGCAAATTTCGCGTGTTGAGCGGAATGTCGCTTATTGCCATTCACCCCTCGATAAGTAGATAATTTTACGTGTTGACAGTAATCTATCGTAGCTATAAAGAAAGCCAAAGATGAAAAATAAATGATTTAAAGACCAAAATTGTTTTATTTAATTAAAAAAATATAATGGATTTACTTTTATTGCTTGTATGAATAGCTGATGTCACGGCCCATTTCTGATAAGTGATCACCGAAGCCCATAGTCATCAACTGGTGGTAGGACCTCTTGTGAGTCCGCACGGGTAGGTACCACCACCCTATTTCTGCCGTGAAGCAGTAGTGCGTTTCGGTTTGAAGGGTGAGGCAGCCGTTGAGGCCTTAGAACTTATATCTCAACGTGGGCGGCGCATTTACGTTGTAGATGTCTATGGGCTTCAGTATATCTTGTCCATTAGATGTTTAGAAAGATCATTTGGGTGGACTTCCAATCTCTCAGAGCAGGCTTTAGCTATCTCTATAAGTTTAAACAACTAATGAAAAAAAAGACCTTTTACCTTAAAAATAACTATATTTCTCAACTGTCAACAGCCATCCATAGACAAGATTACACGTATAATAAAACAGAAAACAATCATTTATTTAAATTACATAAACAAAAAAACCATCAAACTATATTCTAAATAAACATATGTACCCTATTCGAATAAAAAACTCCTTAAAAACTCATATTTCCTACACAGATTATCTATGTCCATCCATAGATAGGCGTTTATTAGGGAAAACAAACCGAAAATCAAAACTAGGTACCTATTTAAAAAAAAAAAACAATCAGCCTTCGATTCTAAAATCAATTTAACCAGTGTGCTTAGTGAGAGCTGTTAGTGAGAGTTAAAGTTAACTCAAATTTGTATAGAGTTGCAACAGCGCCCCTAGCGGCAAACGTAGGCAAAAACGTAGTAGTTAACTTTTACGCTATCGAGAACGTTAAATAACTCGCACTAAGCGCACTAAGTTCTAGTATTATTCTAATAATTAAATGTCTAAATCGTCCCCGAGAGTATGTGAGCAACGCGGTAGATCCCAGATCTTCACGCAGCCTTCCGAGTCACCCGCCGCCACCCTGCAACCCCTTCAACAAAAACAAACTCCCAATGTACATTCGGGATATCATCTATGATCTACGGTCGTAGTCTATGGTCGTCACCGACAGATAAGATTAGTTCGTTAAAAAAAAAAACTAAATTCGCTAAACAAAAACATCACAGACATGTTTTAGCGCTTTGAGTGCGCACCGTCGATAGATCGACTATTAATGCGACCCTATTCATCGTATAAAATCCGGACGATCGGAATACCGACTATTGCGCAGTTTGGTTATAAGTACTAGGTATCGACTTATACGGACGTGTCTTAGCGCGCGGACCCCACTTCGATGAAGCGGCACGACACGAGAACCCTCTCATCGTGGCCGCCGGTAACTACATTCCCGATCCTGCGGAAAGAATGGTAAGCAGTCGACGTCACCCATAACACGTCATCTCGGATCCTCCCGATCCACTAACGGTGCTTTTAGGTACTTCAAGCACCGGTCACCGTTCTCGTCGAACCCGTCGCTTGCGACGAGGGGCTCGACGAGTAAATTAACTCTCAGACACAGCCCACTGAGTTTCTCGCCGGATCTTCTCAGTGGGTCGCGTTTCCGATCCGGTGGTAGATTCTGCGAAGCACGGCTCTTGCTAGGGTTCGTGTTAGCAACGTCATCAGGTTTGAGCCCCGTGAGCTCACCTACTAGTTAAAGTTACACTGGAATAGCCTCTCAAGGCTACCAGCTTAGGTAGGAAAAAAAAAAAAGCGCGCGGACGTATAACGTTTTTTAATAAGTTAATAACATTTATACCTAAATAAACATATATATATATATTTTTTTTTATAAAGTACTTCTAAACTAAAAGAATCAACGTACTAAATAATATACTTGCATTGTTTTCGATAATGTGATAATTTCGAGTTATCGACCATAGATTAGACATTACTATACATAAATCATTATCGTTATAGATAATCTGACGTGTAAAGTTATTAAGCTTTTAATTACTGTTTTGATTGAATCTCAGATAGCAAACAAGTCTCTTTGTTCTCAAGTCCCTCTGTTTGTTTACAAAAAATATCTTTTGCGGCAGAAATAGGGGACAAGGAACGCGTGAGAGGTTACAATACAAACACAAGACACTCGTGACGTGAACCCTTGACTCAATATGGGAAACGCACCCTTTCGCCCACTGAGTTTCTCGCCGCATCTTCTCAGTGGGTCGCGTTTCTGATCCGGTAGTAGATTCAGCGAAGCAAGGCTCTTGCTAGGGCCAGTGTTAGCAACGCTCCGGTTTGCTCCCCGTGAGCTCACCTACACGTCAAGGAGAAGCTGAAATAGCCTCTCAAGGCTATCAGCATAGGGAGGAAAAAAATAATTGCAACCTTTATTTTTCTCCTACTTTTTAGTATGGAAATTGATTTCATGCGATTCCATTGTTGCCAGTTTATATAAAACATCAAATATTAAATGGCCGCTGTGTTGTATGAAATATGATTATGGAGGGTAGAGGTAAGGAGATCCGTCTCATATGGGAGAAGCTTGAAAGTGTCCCACTTTCAGCACTAAATAACGGTTCAAAAATCCTCCAGAATGGCATAGGCACATGGGCATAGGCATAGGCATAGCACAGGGCATAGGCACATGATATGAATTGAGTTAATTGATTGACACTCNTGGTTCAAACACTAAATAACGTTTATAAATCATAGTCGTCTTCTATTATTATCAAATAAATAAAAGAGAGCAAAGTTTCTAGCACTACAATAATTACCACCACAGGAAGTTAATTTGAAACGCGATTTTTTATAAGTTAGCAGCTATTATCATGCATATTCAGAGTTGTTTTGTGAACTTTCAACATTCTACTATTAAACTCCAAAAAAATGGAATATTTTGCAACGAATATAAAACTTATATTGAGCGTCGAAAGATTTTCCCGGTTTTTTCCCGATTCGCCTTTCAATCCCTAATCGCCCCATTTTACCGGTATCTAACCCACACGGTCGAGCTGAGTGCTGCGTCTATTTCATAAGTACCTATAAAGGTATCTTGAAGTGGCCAAGAAAATGAATAAATGCGTTTAACTTCTTCAAATACTCATTATATTATTTTTAATTATTTTACAAAATAGAACTGGCATGCGCGTCCATCTTTTTTCTTCGTGTAATAATTTTTTAATTTTGACAATTGGTGCCTCTGTTGCGTTTCCTGATTTGTGATTGGTTCGTGCGATATGACGTCATCGTTGGCCAATCACAGCCATGAATGTATGACGCGACGTTGGTTCGTTAACACTGAGTTATTCAAAAAGGCATTTCAAATCGATTATTTATGGAAAACAGATTTATGATTAAAGTATATATTTTCATCATAGGCGGCATATCTTGGTAGAGCAGATATATATTTTAGTCCACCTTAAAAAAGGAGGAAGATCTCGATTCGATTTTTTTTTAATATGTTTCAGAACTTTTTTCTAGGTGAACCTTTTTTGTTTGCTTTTTTATTGAGACTGATGCTACCAAGATCCAGCCAATAGTTTTTGAGTTACCTTTACACATTCACATTCAATTATCTTCGACTTCGCCATTAATAAATATTCTTTCTCGTTTTGTTTTAGTAAGATTTGCTGATTTTTTTGTTAAGTTACAGATATCAATTAAATTTCCACTTTGAATAAGAATAATTGTAACAGATACGTGTATTTATAAATACATTATGTTAATTACGTTTAAAATTGATTCATGTTCATATCGAGGGGTGAAAGGTCATTTGATATAAGCGACATTTTTACAAATTTACATGAGAGCCATTTAAAGTTTAAACATTTTGAAAAAATATCATAACAAAATAACTTCTGCAACTACTTATTTGAATACGGTAAACTTATGTAATTGAAGTTCAATTAAAAACATCGAACTGTTGATCCTATTACCAAAAAAAACGGACCTTTAATTACAAAAGTTAATTTTCTTTTTAATTTTTATTGCCCTTATAGGCAGACGAAAATACGGCCCGCCTGATGGTGGTTACCGTCGCCCATGGTCTTCAGCAATGCCAGGGGCAGAGCCAAACCGCTGCCTACCGTTAAGCACTCTCCACAAGCCTCGTTTGAAGAAGGACATGTCATAGCGCTCGGGAAACATCCCAAATGTCGCGTGTTAAGCGGAATGTCGCTTATTGCCATTCACCCCTCGATAAGTAGATAATTTTATGTGTTGACAGTAATCTATCGTAGCTATAAAGAAAGCCAAAGATGAAAAATAAATGATTTAATGACAAAAATTGTTTTAATTAAAAATTATAATGGATTTACTTTTATTGCTTGTATGAATAGCTGAGGTCACGGCCCATTTCTGATGTTAAGTGATCACCGAAGCCCATAGTCATCAACTGGTGGTAGGACCTCTTGTGAGTCCGCACGGGTAGGTACCACCACCTTGCCTATTTCTGCCGTGAAGCAGTAATGCGTTTCGGTTTGAAGGGTGGGGCAGCCGTTTTAACTATACTTGAGACCTTAGAACTCATATCTCAAGGTGGGTGGCGCATTTACGTTGTAGATGTCTATGGGCTTCAGTACATCTTGTCCATTAGATGTTTAGAAAGATCATTTGGGTGGACTTCCAATCTCAGAGCAGGCTTTAGCTATCTCCCCATGTATAAACAACTAATGAAAAAAAAAGACCTTATACCTTAAAAATAACTATAATTCTCAACTGTCAACAGCCATCCATAGACAAGATTACACGTATAATAAAACAGAAAACAATCATTTATTTAAATTACGTAAACAAAAAAACCATCAAACTATATTCTAAATAAACATATGTACCCTATTCGAATAAAAAACTCCTTAAAAACTCATATTTCCTACACAGATTATCTATGTCCATCCATAGATAGGCGTTTATTAGGGAAAACAAACCGAAAATCAAAACTAGGTACCTATTTAAAAAAAAAAACAATCAGCCTTCGATTCTAAAATCAATTTAACCAGTGTGCTTAGTGAGAGCTGTTAGTGAGAGTGAAAGTTAACTCAAATTTGTATAGAGTTGTTGGAACAGCGCCCCTAGCGGCAAACGTAGGCGAAAACGTAGTAGTTAACTTTTACGCTATCGAGAACGTTAAATAACTCGCACTAAGCGCACTAAGCTCTAGTATTATCCTAATAATTAAATGTCTAAATCGTCTCCGGGAGTGTGTGAGCAACGCGGTAGATCCCAGATCTTCACGCAGCCTTCCGAGTCACCCGCCGCCACCCTGCAACCCCTTCAACAAAAACAAACTCCCAATGTACATTCGGAATATGATTTACGGTCGTAGTCTATGGTCGTCACCGACAGATAAGATTAGTTCGTTAAAAAAAAAAAAAAACTAAATTCGCTAAACAAAAACATCACAGACATGTTTTAGCCCTTTGGGTGCGCACCTCGATAGATCGACTCGCTATTAATGCGTATAAAATGCGGACGATCGAAATACCGACTATTGCGCAGTTTGGTTATAAGTATTAGGTATCGACTTATACGGACGTGTCTTAGCGCGCGGACGTATAACGTTTTTTAATACGTTAATAACATTTATACCTAAATAAACATATTTTTTTTAATTATTGGAACGAAGTTCCTTATCGCGCGTTGTGAAAGGGGGCTAGACGGAAAAAATTCTTACGAAAAGTTGTCACGACACTTTTTAGATCTGTCATTCTGACCAATCAACGTGTAGGCGCTTATCGCGTGACATTGCTCGTATCCGATTGGTCCGCGTAATGATTTATTTTTTTATTTTTTATTGCTTAGATGGGTGGACGAGCTCACAGCCCACCTGGTGTTAAGTGGTTACTGGAGCCCATAGATATCTACAACGTAAATGCGCCACACACCATGAGATATAAGTTCTTAGGTCTCACGTATAGTTACAACGGCTGCCCCACCCTTCAAACCGAAACGCATTACTGCTTCACGGCAGAAATAGGCAGGGCGGTGGTACCCACCCGCCCGGACTCACAAGAGGTCCTACCACCAGTAATTACGCAAATTATAATTTTGCGGGTTTCATTTTTATTACACGATGCTATTCCTTCACCGTGGAAGTCAATCGTGAACATTTGTTGAGTACTTATTTCATTAGAAAAATTGGTACCCGCCTGCGGGATTCGAACATCGGTGCATCGCTCAACACGAATGCACCGGACGTCTTATCCGTTAGGCCACGACGACTTCAACTGAGTACAGTTTCTCGAGATAGCGTTTCAACAATAGTAATTTAGTTCATGGTATTGTTTTTTTCTTCTTCATAATGCCGTAATTTATTATTATAACTTAAAAAAAAAATTACAATTCCTTCAATAATTAATCGAAAGGAACTTCGTTCCATCCGGGTGTCCCTTGACACCTCTGAAGTTTTTTATTTTTTATAAGGTACTTCAAAACTAAAAGAATCAAAGTACTAATTAATATACTTGCATTGTTTTCGATAATGTGATAATTTCGAGTTATCGACCATAGATTAGACATTACTATACATAAATCATTATCATTATAGATAATCTGACGTGTGAAGTTAATAAGCTTTTAATAACTGTTTTGATTGAATCTCAGATAGCAAACAAGTCTCTTTGTTCTCAAGTTCATCTGTTTGTTTACAAAAAATATCTTTTTTTACTAGTGGTAGGACCTCCAGGAGTCCGCGCGGGTAGGTACACCGCCCCGCCTATTTCTGCCGTGAAGCAGTAATGCGTTTCGGTTTGAAGGGTGGGGCAGCCGTTGTAACTATACTGAGATCTTAGAACTTATATCTCATGTTGGGTGGCGTGTTTACGTTGTAGATGTCCATGGGCTCCAGTAACCAATTAACACCAGGTGGGCTGTGAGCTCATCCACCCATCTAAGCAATAAAATATATATAAAAAAAATATACAGGGAAGAAGGAACGCGTGCGATCTTACTATACATACACAAGGCACTCATGACGTGAACCCTTGACTCAATATGGGAAACACAGCCTTTATTTTGCTCTTACTTTTTAGTATGGCAATTGACTTCAAGCGACTTTTTGGCGGGAACGCGAGGAGTGAGGTTGTGTGATTTGTTTTATTTTGTCAATTTAGTGTTTCTTCGGGTTTAAATGTGTAATAACGGTGGTTTATTAACTGTTTAGTATCAGCTGTGATAGTGCACAAATGTGGGAAAATGAAACAAAGCCGCTGGACGCAACTTCTCGGGATCCTACAAAAAGTCCAATGAAAAAATCAAGATATTTCATCCCATATCATCCCATTTCATTTCATTTAATTTCATCCCAGTTGATTAATGTCTCAAATTAATCATCTTGCATTTCATTTCATTTCATCTCATTTCATTTCACTCCATGTTATCATTTTTCATAAAAATAAGAATATAAATGAAAGTAAGACATGACCTATTGGTCTTAATTACCAGGTCATAAAATTCATAAAAAAATTGCCTTCGTGCGATTCTGTTGTTGCCAGTTTATAAAAAAACTTCAATTATTAAATGGCCGCTCTATTGTATGAAAAATGGCAGCGAAATGAAATGAGGTTAATTTATTCGAGGATTTAATCGATTGGAATAGAATAACGTGTTAATAAAATTGTGATTATTTACAGAGAATTCAGTGGACTTTTTTTGGGAACCCGAGTGCTTAGTGCTTACGTTCATCTACCCCAACATTTATTTTTATATTGTTTTATTGCCCTTGTGTGTGACGGTGTGTGGCTTCCGTCGCCCATGGACTTCAGCAATGCCAGGGTCAGACCCAAGCCGCTGCCTATCGTTAAGTACTCTCGGCAAGCCTCGTTTGAAGAAGGACATGTCACAGCGCTCGGGAAACACCGTGGAGGGGAGCTCATTCCAAAGCCAGACGGTACGTGGCAAAAAAGATTGAGCACTTTCAAAGACACTAATAATCCACTATTGAGGCTTGAACCTACACTAAAATAGCAAAGACAACAACACCCAAAAGTCCTAAGCACCGTTACTTTTTTTTTATTGCTTTTATTGGGCGGACGAGCTCACAGCCCACCTGGTGTGGTTACTGGAACCCATAGACATCTACAACGTAAATGCGCCACCCACCTTGAGTTATAAGTTCTAAGGTCTCAAGTATAGTTACAACAACTGCCCAACCCTTCAAACCGAAACGCATTACTGTTTCAGAAATAGGCGGGGTGGTGGTACCTACCCGTGCGGACTCACAAGAGGTCCTACCGCCAGTAATAAAACCTTACGTCTTTTGAGCCAATAAAAACTCACCCGATTTGATTCACGGCCAGCTTACAAACGCCGCCCGTTCCTTTGAGCCCATCGACGTGCACTTCCCTCCCGCAAGCAACGTCACACAGGCGCATCTCTGCTTCCGTGCCAACCACGGCCAGCCAGGGATTGTACGGGAGCCAGCCGACACACGACACATGATAATCCAGAGATATAATCTGCGCATGGAGGGTATAAGTAAGGAATACCGTCTCAGTGTTTTTTTTTTATTGCTTAGATGGGTGGACGAGCTCACAGCCCACATGGTGTTAAGTAGTTACTGGAGCCCATAGACATCTACCACGTAAATGCTCCACCCACCTTGAGATATAAGTTCTAAGGTCTCAAGTATAGTTACAACGGCTGCAAACCGATACGCATTACTGCTTCACGGCAAAAATAGGCAGGGCGGCGGTACCTACCCGCGCGGATTCACAAGAGGTCCTACCACCAGTAATTACGAAAATTATAATTTTGCGGGTTTGATTTTTATAACACGATAATCGGGCCGTACCAGCGAGTGGGTCATAACTTTCTTTATCCGCTCTAGTTAAAAGTACCATGGCGACCCCATATAGGCCTATTCCGCAGTAAAGGTGTTAAATTTGTCACAAATACTCCTTTAACGATGTGTCCCCTGAGAATTCTACGTAAGCCATCTTTAGAATGAATTTTTCCAACCACCCTCACAAACATAATCGCCACGCATACAACACACCGACCAAGAATCATCAAACGAGGAACCGTTTTATTGAATTCCAATATTGAGAACGCGTCTCAAAAAGAAATTACTGCAAAATTACCTTCAAGGGACTGGCCTGTTTAACATTATATATCCTCAATTCGGAATCAATGGACAGTGTTATAAAAACGCCAGGCTTATCTTGGTGAAACGTAACAGCCAAAATGCAGGTCGCGTGGCTTTCTAGAACATCGCTGACCGGATCAACGTGGCCGCTATGCGCTGCGCTCTGAGCATTCTTTATGTTACACAAAAATAAATTACCGACATTCGTGCCGACCACGAAAATGTCGTTCGAAATTTTATCGCCCGTCGGACGTAGCGGAAACGTGTTGATGAAATCAAAACAGCTGATATCCGGGGCGGCCATCTTGCGGGCGCCGTTCACGGAGTAGGTTACAATGGCTTCAAACGTTTTGTTGTCAGCGTTGACGTGCCATGCGACGATTGTTCCGTCGCTACCGGATGAAACTAGTATACGATCGGTCGAGGCCCTTCGCTTGCCTGTATTGTTGATGTGGATCGCAAAAAACGTTTCAGCGGTTGTGGACTCCAGCCAAGAAAGCGCCGTGACCCTTTTCGAACCGTGCGTACCAGACGGCGACGTCATTTGAAGTTCATCCTTATTTCTAAGGTCGCAGATCACAATCTCGCCCGTAACGGTCCCGTAGGCGAACAGAGCCGCGACCGACGGATGATATTTCAATACTGAAACACAGTTTTTCTCGTTGATATCCATGCTGTGCACTAATTTGTCGCCGGCACTGACTTTGACCGTATAGAACCTTATTAAACCGTTATCTGTGCACCAATTCTCGTGCTGCTTCTGTCCTAGAGACACAGCTAATGAGTTGCCGGTATTACTCCAAGATAGGTCTAGTACAGACAGTGCCTGATCACCGCTGCCTTGCACTTCTCGTACCTTCAACTCTTGTACCAATTTAGCTGTCAAAATTTCATTGTCTTCATCAGATTCCGAAGACTCGTATGCGTTTTCTTTGTTATCGTCTAGCTGCTCAAGCATACCCGGCATCACTCTTTGGAGGAACGCATTTAAATTGGCTGCCGAATATTTTACGTCTTTTGTCGTCAAATCCTCTGTAGGAGAGGTCATCGATGAACCGTCTTTGTAAGCAACAGTTTGAGTTGCGACGGCCGCTTCAAAGAATTCTGTAGTTTGAGTGCCGGTGCTCGCGTCTTCGGTTTTTTTAACAGCCACAGAATCGAAACCAACCGCTTCGCTATCATATCCACTCAAATTCCACATTTTTAAGACGAATGTGTCACAAAAAACTTTATTATTGTCTTAGAAACTTTAGTGAAAAATTCTCAATTGTTTTGAGCTGTTTAGCTTGTTGTCATAGCAACAAATTTATAAAGATACTTTAAAATTGACTAAATACTACAAACACAATATATAAGCTAGTAGATTTGTTCTAGTTTAAAAAAACCCAGTATCGGTCAATAAAAAAATCTATTCTATTTAACTTTTATCCTTCATTTCCTCCACATTGCAAGCTTTAGAGATGTATGTAGAAAAATTAACAACAAAATTCAGAAATCGAAGTTACAGGCTTAAAAAGCGATTCATTGAAATAGAACTTTATGTAAACTTAGCTTAATACGATTGCGCTAATAATTAAATAAATAAAAATTGTAATAAATAAGTTATTAATCGATTATTGATTAATTTTGCCAATGGTCTTAATAGTTTTGAGTTTAAGAGGTCTCATAAACGTTAAGGTTACGTCATTTAAAATGAACCATCAAATTGAAGCTAGGGACATCCGAAGCGTTAAAAAGAATCGATAGAATTGGGTTTCGATTCCTGTGTAACAATCGATGCTATTTTCAATAAAAGAATCTTATTGTTGCGTAAACAAATTCTTTCAATTTTTCTCTTTATTAAAGGTTCTTTAGCTTAATTATAACTCTAAAATAACAAATAGAAGATACCAATCAGGAACAGTATTAGATTTTAAATTGTTTTCCGTAATACTTCTTAACTTTTATCTATGTAGACACCTACCATTTCCACTTTAAATGTTGTGGCTTATAAATTTAATTACAATTTAAAAAATATATAATTAATCACCTCAATTACTTTTCCGTATCGTATATTCAAGATCAATCTTGATTATTTTAAACAATTCACTCAAGCTGGTATTTATTAAAACACATCTTTTTTTAATATTGATAAATAATAAAAATCCTATAATATCAAGGTCAAATTTAAAATTATGTCTGTTCATCGAAAAATCGAAATATTCAATATTATGCATCGCTCAAAAGTATCGATAGATCAACCTACAAACATCGATATTTCTTTCGAAACTAATCAAGTCTAATTCGAATTTCGAGCCCAATTCCAATAAGAATAGTAAATATTATGAATGAAAAGTTTTATTATTTTTACGCAATTTAATAGAATTTTAATAAAGAGTAACTTCAGAGAACAAACATTTAGATATCCCCAAATATTTTCCAAAAATTTCATATAAATCGTTCACTGAAAAAAATACGAAGTAATGGATTTTTCTACTGTATGTCGCATGTGTCTTAGTACAGAGAATTTGACGCCTATCTTTGAAAATTCTTTTGATCAAATTGATTATTCTACAACAGTTTATATAATTACAGGGATTAAGGTATGTATAGAAGGCAATAGAAATAAAATATTTTATTTTTAACATGTTTTATGTATTAAAAAAAAATATCGTAAATTATCGATTTTTATATTGCAAATTTTAACAAATTTTAGATAATCCAGTGTTCTGTTTAAGTTTACCTGTATCAAAAATAATTAAACTCCGTATATTTAACAGGTAGAAAGAAATGATGGGCTACCCCAGAACATATGTGAGGAATGTTTCACAAAAATTAATGGTATACTTAAATTTAGGGAAGCGTGCAAAATCGTCGAATATCAACTCATACAATTAAAAAATAAACTTCAAAAGTCTGAGTTACACTTTGCGAATGATTCTGAACAGGTATGGAACTTAATTTGGTGTTGAAATAGAAAAAAAAAACACAAATTGATCAATCACTCATTTTTATTATGTGATAATAGACCAACCCCGCCCTCTTTGCTGATTATTTACTTCTGTCTGACCATTACCAAACTTCACAGATGAAGGTCTAACGTGTTATCTTACACACAACAGATATCCATATAAATTTTAAAATTAAAGGTATACAATAATAACAGACTTAAACTATATTTATAAGACTACAGAAGCTTTCTTTTTGTATTGTTTTATAGGCGAAACTGAATGATACATCAGAGAACACATATGGTTATAAAACTATCATACAAACAGACAATGATTGTGTTACAAAAAAAGAAGAAAAGATTCTAGAATGTTTAATGGAAAATGATGAAATAAACAACAGCTTAGACTCTGAAAATTCCATAACAAATACTTTTGGTAAGATCAACAATGAACATGCTCACTGCCCAACTTGAAGTGGTGACATTACAACCTCCTTTTTGCAATTAAGAATTTTACTTCAAGTTTCAGGGTGGTATCCTCAATGCTATCTCTATGAGATCTGGAATCCACTTTATATTGTGTCGGCTGTGACCTCGTTAAAAATCCGGGTGGTTTACCGGTGGTAGGACCTCTTGTGAATTCGCACAGGTAGGTACCACCAACCTGCCTATTTCTGGTGTGAAGCAGTTGTGCATTTCGGTTTGGGGGTGGGGCAGGCGTTCTAATTATACTGAGATCTTGGAACTCATATCTCGGGTGGGTGGCGGCATTTATGTTGTAAACGCTTCGATAACTGCTTAACATCACGGGGGCCATGAGCTTGTCCACCCATCTAAACAACCATGATTGTGTGTTCACAAAATGTGAACTTAAACATTCATATTCAGCTTCTGAATATTATTATACAACTGCCTGCCCCTTTGAATTCTGAATAGTAAAAAATTTCAGAAACCGCAGAACACATCTTAGGAACAAATAAACCAAATGCAAGTTTTGAGAGCTCCGATGAACTTTTCAAAGCGAATGATGTTAATAACCGTGTCACCTGCAAGCTGTGTCAGAAGGACCTGTCCATTCGCAGTGTCGATGCCCATATGGCTAGGAGACACCCCGGCGCGGACCGGAGGAAGATAAAATGCGATCTCTGTGATGCGTACATCTTGAAGGCTAAAATGAACAGACACAGGAAACTGGTGCACGGAGAATGCTTTAAATGCGGGGTGAGTTTTGTGAATTGAGGACCACATTTTTTTTATTGCTTTGATAGGTCACAGCTCACCTGATGTTAAGTGTTTACTGGAGCCCATAGATATCTACAACGTAAATACGCCACCCACCTTGAACTTACAGAAATCAACAATACTAATGAAGGCGTAGTAAGTAGGTAGGTAGGGTAGGGCTCACACAAGATGGACCGATAACCTGTTGAGGTTTGCTGAGATCCGCTGGATGCAAGCAGTGCAGGACCGATATTGTTGGCGAGTCTTGGCAGAGATCTATGTCCAGTTGTGGACATCTGTGGGCTGATAGAATAGAAAAAAAAACAAGTTACTATCTACATTTACTCTTCATCAAAATTTGATACCTTAAAAAAATTTAATTATGTGTAGTATAATAAATGCTGAACTGGTATTATTATCAATTAAATAACGGCCGTCTGGTGTAGTGGTAAGTGACATGGTTACTACACAAGGGGGTCGCGGGTTCGAATCCCGCCAAGTGAAGATATTTGTATGATAAATATCAAAATGTATTTTCCAGGGTTATGGATGTATATTATGTATGTGTATAATAAAAATCTTACATTTATTTCCGTTATCTGGTACCTGTAACACAAGTTCTTTACGAACGGGTAGGTACCACCGCCCTGCCTATTTCTGCCGTGAAACAGTAATGCGTTTCGGCTTGAAGTGCGGGGCAGCCGTTGTAACTATACTGAGACCTTAGAACTTATATCTCAAGGTGGGTGGTGCATTTACGTTGTAGATGTCTATGGGCTCCAGTACTTAACACCATTTGGGCTGTGAGCTCGTCCTCCCATTTAAGCAATAAAAACTGCTTTTCAGGATATTATCAAAATAACCCTTCTACTCATATCTGTTCATAAAATATTTATAACTACTGACACCAAGCACCCCACGCTTTTTTTTACAATAAAATATTTTTTCTTACACTATTTTTAATTCAAATTTATTAAAATTTATTTTCTATTTTTTAGCTGGATTTTCTATAAAAGCGTATTTCGATAGTTAGGATTTTAAACTATTATTTATTTTTCAATTTTTAGCTTAATTTAATTTTTTTTTTTTTTTAATATTGATCTGTCATCGCTCCTTATTAAGTATACCAAATTTCGAGTTAAAGGCTTCGTCAAACAGAACGCGTACTTAGCGCCGCGTACTTAACGTCGCGTAGATGAGTCTAACGCTCCTTGACGCAACGCATTCGCCAAATCATAGTGCCTTTCGATAGCAGTGTGAAAATTTAAAAGTATTAAGAAATCGAGTGATTCAGATGTGGCATTGTATAAGCATGGGTATTTTCTAACTATTTATATCATTTTTTCGGGCATTATCTAGTATTTTAATACACATTCACTCGGACGTTAAAATAAAATTTGTAAAAAATTACAACGCCTGACGTCAAAGCGTCCTAACGCCGCGACATAGCACTGCGTACTTATAGCCCTGGCGCTCTGTGTGACAGTATGTTACCACAGTAGTACATCACATCTCGGCGTCATAGCGCGGCGTTAGTTTAGCGCTTTGACGAAGGCTTTAATCAGACGTTTTGAAGAGGGTCAAAATCATGTTCAAAAATTCCGTTACATACTAACAGATTAGCTTCAGACGTTACATACGTCTGAAGCTAATAAAAGCGTACTAAAAAGAACTTAGCATGGGACCAGTTGACGTGGTGTGATTGTTAGTAAATATTTATTATAAATTAAAAAAAACCTCCGGCATTTATATCTAAAATTACTGTTTTTTCACGAGTATAGAACATACATTTTGTTTGCAGTATTGTAAATCAGATTTCGTGGATAAAAATACACTAGTTGAGCACGCAATCACGTGTATGGCCAAAAAGAAAAAACGAAAAGTATCTGATTCTGTGAGTATTCATCTCTTTTTGAAAAGATTTTGAATGTAATATCTAAACTTATTATTACGCGCTGGAGTTCGGGATAAATAAATGTTCCACCAAAGTACAACTTGAAAACTGCATTCAACACTTAAAATACTTCACAAACACTTTAAAATTCCCAATTCGCTTCTTCCGCCTCCACTTCACAAACACTTTAAAATTCCCAATTCGCTTCTTCCGCCTCCACTTCACAAACACTTTAAAATTCCCAATTCGCTTCTTCCGCTTCCACTTCACAAACACTTTAAAATTCCCAATTCGCTTCTTCCGCTTCCACTTCACAAACACTTTAAAATTCCCAATTCGCTTCTTCCGCCTCCACTTCACAAACACTTTAAAATTCCCAATTCGCTTCTTCCGCCTCCACTTCACAAACACTTTAAAATTCCCAATTCGCTTCTTCCGCTTCCACTTCACAAACACTTTAAAATTCCCAATTCGCTTCTTCCGCTTCCACTTCACAAACACTTTAAAATTCCCAATTCGCTTCTTCCGCTTCCACTTCACAAACACTTTAAAATTCTCAATTCGCTTCTTCCGCTTCGCTTCAGGTGATTCGTGTGCTTAATGCGAGTTTTTTAACGTTCTCGATAGCGTGAAAGTTAGCCCAATTCTGTATGCAGTTGGAACAGCGCCCCTAGCGGCAAACGTAGGCAAACGATCCCATTCCATACACAAATATGAGCTAACTTTTACGCTATCGAGATCGTTAAAAAACTCGCACGCTGTTTCGCTTCGATTACTGATCCGATTACTGACTGACTGCGTGCCATCTCTACAACGCTTTTATAACTGACACCACAAGCGCAAACAGAGCTAACAAGAGATTTCAACTAACCCTTGCATTAGACGCCTTCAGCTCTAACACTAGGAGCAGGCTTAAGGACCCCGGTAACCGTCCTCGTCGAACTCGACAAAGAGGTCGACGTGCAACCTAACCTAAACATCAGCCCGCTGAGTTTCTCGCCGGGTCTTCTCAGCGGGTCGGGATTCCGATCCGGTAGTAGATTCATTCGCGAAGCAGCTACTCTTGAATTGTTAAGTCTCCCTTGGAGGCGCTTGGGCAGCTGTTAGCAAATCCCACCCCTCCAGGCTGAGCCTTTGCTCGCCCACCTGTCCTGGTGAAACTGGAAAGGCCTCCAGTAATACATAAATCATAAAAAAAATGTTTAAACTATTGCATAACTTTTATGCTCGTTCACACATATAAGCAAAAAAAAAAGCAAACATGACCAAGTAATAATCAATTTATTGCTTGATGTTGATATTAGATTTTGTTGATCACATTATTTCAGAGTCGCGAATTGATCGATTGTGATGTGTGCAAGAAAAGAATGCAAAAGGCTAGTCTGAAACTCCACGTGGCCGTGAAGCACGCCGGGCTGGGACCGGTGTGTGAGGTGAGTCAACCACCTGGACATAGGCAATGTCATAGCGAACCCATTAACACTGACCACTCTTCAGAAATATGGTGCTAAACCATTACCTTGGATGTTTATTGACACAGTGGATGGTGAGTGGTTACAGTCGCCAATAGACATCAGCAATGCCAGGGGCAGAGCTAATCCGCTGCTCTCCGTTAAGTACTCTCCACAAGCCTCGTTTGAAGAAGGACATGTCATAGCGCTCGGGAAACACCGTGGAGGGGAGCTCATTCCAAAGCCGGATGGTACGTGGTAGAAAAATCTCTGGAAACGCACTGTGGATGACCGCAGTGGCTCCAGGTAGTATGGATGAACTCTGAAACCAGCCATTATAAGTTATAAGTGAAGTCTGAAATGAATAACTATATATCAGGAATGCGATGGATAACCAACTTTTATGTTCTCCAAATAGGTATTAATTTTCCAAATGTTATTATCACTCAAAGACATGGAAGTCTCAACTTTATAGTGAGACGCATGACTCCCTCCCTCCCAACTTCGTTTTTTTTATTGCTTAGATGGGTGGACGAGCTCACAGCCCACCTGGTGTTAAGTGGTTACCGGAGCCCGTAGACATCTACAACGTAAATGCTGCCACCCACCTTAAGATGCACGTTCTAAGTCTCGGTAAAGTTACCACCACCCTGCCTATTTCTGCCGTGAAGCAGTAATGAGTTTCGCTTTGAAGGGCGGGGCAGCCGTTGTAACTATACTGAGACCTTAGAACGCATATCTCAAGGATCCCACCCATCTCAGCAATAGAAAAAAAAACTGACCCTCGTTGGATGTCGACGGATCCTCGGCGGGCCGGATTTCCTTTGCCCATCACCGGTCGTAAGGTATATGAATTAGATGAAACAGCATTGAGCGTTGTGTGAACAGCACTGCGGCAAACGTTTCGGCAACAAGACGCGTCTGGGCGAGCACTGCCGCGCCAAGCACGGCCACGAGAAGTTCCGGTGCGGGTACTGCGAGTTCCAGAGCGCCTCCGTGCTGGCGCTTCAGGTAAGGACACTAGGAGGGACCTGCTATGCTTGGTCTCTGCACACGGGTCTAGTAACGGTCAGGAGACAGCTAAGTAAGCTTGGTCTCTGCACACGGGTCTCTGGAGCATCAACGACACTAAATCGACCAGCTATGCTTGGTCTCTGTACACGGGTCTCTGGAGCATCAACGACACTAGGGGCTACCAAGAACCAGCTATGCTTGGTCTCTGCACACGGGTCTCTGGAGCATCAACGACACTAGGGGATACCAAGAACCAGCTATGCTTGGTCTCTGCACAAGGGTCTAGGAACGGTCAGGAGCCAGCTAAGTAAGCTTGGTGTCTGCACACGGGTCTCTAAAGCATCAAAGGCACTAGGAACGGTCAGGAGTCAGCTAAGTAAGCTTGGTATCTGCACAGGGTATGAATGCCATCGTAGTCATTAGATACAAAAATGGGCTTTCGTGACAGTGGTCACGATCCTCAAAGATCCTTTGGGACATCGTTGATGGCTTAAACAGTTTACGGGAACCCATGGGCATCGCCTCCAGATATGAGCTCGTAGTTTCAATGGTATCTTACAACCTCGATCCTAACCTTTAAAAAGAAATAGACAGGGTGTTGGTGCCTATCCTTAACGGATTCACAATAGTAAACAATTAAGCCTTTGTTGCTGTTAGATTTTAACTAAAATATACTCTCGGCATTCGGCTTATCTCACCTTGTAACAGCTTGTCTTTCGACAAAGGCCTCCTCTAAAGATTTCCATTTGTTTCTGTCCTTTGCTGTAAGTAATCACTCTGGCCCAGCTACTTGCCTCAAGTCGTCTTCACAATCTTCTTTTTCGCCACCTTATCCCACTAGATGGGGTCGGCACAGCTAGTTTTTCTATTCCATTCTCTTCTATCAGCCGTCATCTCAACACTCATTCCTCTCTCTCTCTCATATCGTCATTCACACACTCCATCCATGTGTTCTTCGGTCGACCTCTTCCCCCTCTACCTTGCACTACCATTTCCATACATCTCCTAGTCACTTGCATCTCTTCTCTACGCATCACATGTCCATGCCACGCTAACCGTCAGCTGTCCATTCTTGTCACTCCACACATCTATCTCAACATTCGCATCTCTGCCGCATGCAATCCTCTGTCATACTTTACTTTCGTCGCCCAACACTCAGATGCAAGTCTTTTTTTACAATACGGCCCACTATAAAGGATGCCCTCGCAGAATCACGAGAGGCGCCATCGCGGGGAGAAGCCGTTCGTGTGTGAAGCGTGCGGGGCGAAGTTCCACGCGGCCTACCTCCTGGCCCAGCACCGGCACTCACACAGGACCCAGAAGCTGGTCAGGGTATGTCGATGCACCAACTCGACGACCCCGGACATTCGTAGCCAAGTTAAACGTGAACCAGTGTACTTAGTGCGAGTTCTATACATTCCCGATCCTTCGGAAAGAATGGAAAGCAGTCGACGTCGCCCCAAAGACGTCATTTCGGATCCTCCCGATCCACAAGGGTTCGACGAGTAAATTAACCCTTAGACACGGCCCACTGAGTTTCTCGCCGGATCTTCTCAGTGGGTCGCGTTTCCAATCCGACGGTAGATTCTGCGACGCACTGCTCTTGCTAGGGTTCGAGCGACGACGGGGCCCACTGAGGGGCGTTCGGACGAACTCACAGCCCACCTGGTGTTAAGTGGTTACTGGAGCCCATAGAAACCTACAACGTAAATGCGCCACCCACTTTGAGGTATAAGTTCTAACCTCTCAGTATAGTTCCAACGGCTGCCCCACCCTTCAAACCGAAACGCATTACTGCTTCACGACAGAATTAGGCGGGGCGGTGGTACCTACCCGCGCGGACCCACAAGAGGTCCTACCACCAGTGATTACGCAAATTATAATTTTGCGGGTTTCATTTTTATTACACGATGTTATTCCTTCACCGTGGAAGTCAATCGTGAACATTTGTTGAGTACGTATTTCATTAGAAAAATTGGTACCCGCCTGCGGGATTCGAACACCGGTGCATCGCTACGATAGAAATGCACCGGACGTCTTATCCTTTAAGCCACGACGACTTAGCCCGTGAGCTCACCTACCTGTATCTGAACGTAGCTAATTATGTGTACTAGTTGTCCCGCAGTAGTCGAAATTCGACTTTAATGAATTGAAATTGTAAATTTGTACACTATTATGATTCTATTTTCAAAGACTATTCTATAATCTTAGAATATAATCTTATAATACTTCTATAATCACAAATTTCGCCAAGACTACACTATAGAAAAATATGAATAAAGACAAACAATATTTAATCTATTCTCAATTTGACAACAGACGTCAAGAACAAAAGTTTGACAATAAATAGCATGCATGCGTGTGTGCGTCAAATACATGGTGTGTAATGTTTTTTCACTGATTTTTTTAGGCATAATTTAAATAAATATTAATATTCTGCACTCCTTCTCTATATTCTCTATAAGTGTGGGAAATTTCATACTCCTCTGTCCGCGCAATATTCGTAAAAAGGGATATAATTTTTTTTTTTTTTTTTTCTTCAAATTGGCGATCATACAAAGTCTTTCCTTCGCGTATTAATATATAGATTATCTGTGAAATATAATGTTCCTAACACATAACACCTCCTCGTCCAGTGCGAACTGTGTCCGGCCTCATTCAAATCAAACAACAGTTTGCACGTGCACAAACAGACCTGCCACAGCAACGCCATATACAAATGCAGCATGTGCTCCAGATCCTACAGGTATACGTTTTAGCTGTTTGGGTATTAATTCTTTTAAAAAAGACTTTAAAAAAAAGTGAGGTTATGTATTTTACTTTTTTTTGTTTTAAGTGCTTTTAATTTCGATTATTAGTTTTTTAAAATTTGAAAGCAATGTATGTGATCCTGTTTTTATCGAAATCACACAAATTATTTTAGTGGTTGTCCTCAATAATGGATATTTAATTGTATCAATTATTACCTTGCGAAAATCATTTTTCTTAGCTGCAAAATTTTTGTGCAATATCATTACGTGTTTGTACTGTGTTTTTATTTACTTATAATCCTTAGATTAATACATTGTAGAGTTGGTTGCATTTACCACAATTTATCCTATCCTATATCCTATATTAGTCCTATCACCACTAATAATCCAAATTATAATTTTGCGGGTTTGATTTTTATTACACGATGCTACTCCTTCACCGTGGAAGTCAATCTTCAACATTTGTTAAGTATGTACGCCGGTGCATCGCAAAATACGAATGCAACGTACGTCTTAACCTTTAGGCCACGACGACTTCATACTAAATGACGTGTGTCAAATCTGACAGCTGTCGTCACTACGCTGTCAAACATCTCCGGCACGTGCATCAGTATAGCGGTCCGGCGCCTCCTCTCACAGCAATAGACGCTCAGCATGTTATATGAGAAGAAATAAAAACAAATAAGAATAAATGATTTATTTATTTTAAACTTAAACGTTTCATTTTTAAAGACCCAAAGTTTCTTCGATCTTATGTTGGCAAAAGCAGCGAAGTCAGCGGTAGGCAGCGCCACTTCGATAAAGCGGCACGACACGAGAACCCTCCATCGTGGCCGCCGGTAACTACATTCCCGATCCTGCGGACAGAATGGAAAGCAGTCGACGTCGCCCAAAACACGTCATTTCGGATTCTCCCGATCCACTAACGGTGCTTTTAGGTACCTCAAGCACCGGTTATCGTTGTCGTCGAACCCGTCGCTTGCGACGAAGGGCTCAACGAGTAAATTAACACAGACACAGCCCACTGAGTTTCTCGCCGGATCTTCTCAGTGGGTCGTGTTTCCGATTCGGTGGTTGATTCTGCGAAGCACGGCTCCTGCTAGGACTAGTGTTAGCAACGTCGTCAGGTTTGAGCCCCGTGAGCTCAGCTACTAGTTAAGGTTACGCTGAAATAGCCCCTCAAGGCTCTCAGCTTAGGAAAAAAAATAAAAATTGGTAGGCAGCGGCTTGGCTCAGCCCCTGACATTTTTGAAGTCCATGGGCGACGATAACCACTCACCATCATGTGGGCCGTATGCTCGTCTGCCTACAAGGGCAATAAAAAAACCATGCAAGATACGAACAAATACACTTACCCTCTGAATTTTCAGTTAATAATATGGCGACTGGCGCCATTTTGGTTTTCGTTGAACTTTTAAAAAGAGCGGGAAGTAGTTTGTGCATGGATTCCCTCAAATAAAGTCTTAAATAACTGCGTAAGTGCAGTGTACTTGTAATTGTAGTTAACCAATAATTTTAACATTCAGTAAACAGTTAACTTTAACTAATTTTAGTTAAGTAAGTTGTAGTGTTGCCCCGATATGTTAAGGCCCCTACTCTGAACGGGTTCTAACCCCGGACGGAGATCGGACGTCGGGTGTAAGAGTGCAGGGGAGTCGTTTAGTGGGTGGGCCCTAAAATCCTTGGGCCCGCGATCTGCTCTCAACACCTGCAGATCGTTGAGTCTCAGATACCCCGCGCGTCCCCTAGGCGCGGGGACCTCGTAGGAGGTTCGGCCCCCGGACGAAAAAAAAAAAAAAAAAAAACAGGTTGATTTCACTAACTCCCGTTGACATTAACGATTCAACCACGTTATATTACAAAAGAGCATTACGAGTCTGGAACAGCATAGATCACCAGACTATTTCTACTGGGAAGCAGTTGAACTTTCCGTTTATACCCACAGCTTTTATACAATTAAAAGTTCAACCCGAAATTCGAGGGCTTTGGTGCTTAAATGCTCTATATGTATGTAGAGAGGTTGGTAGTGAATTTTTGTACAACAGGTATCTCGTTCTTTATTTTGAACTTGAAGATGAATGAACCAATAAAAATCGATTCGTGTTTATACATTAAGTATTAATTGATTCGGTTTTGATGTTAGGATGCGAGTTACTGACAATGCACAGCGTCATATTTTCAAGGCAAAAAAAACTGTATTGTCCTTAAACACGTCACTATTTCCAGGAATCATACTTCGCAAATGCGTCGTAATTGTCAAGGTGACATGTAGTGCTGATACACATGTAGATAATATTCAAGAGATATATATTAAAAAAAAATCACTTACTTTGATTAAGCTGAAAATTAATTTATAAATGACATGTCATATTTACGCATAATAAGTATATTGTACCACATTACCGACAATGAGATGCTATTGCTCTTACGCTGCAACTGTTCACTCCCTAATCACAATCACACGATTTCTTTCAAGGCGAAATAGCTTATCATCGTTGTCAAGTTTGTCATGTGCACTTTTTGGAGAATTCGGCATTTTACGATTCGCTTACTAAAAATCATGTGGACTCAATGAAAAATAATTATATTTTTTTATCACAGCAAACTGTGGTTTCCATGCGGGCTTTCAATATCCCTACTAGCTGGTAAAATCATTTTTAAACCGTAATAAAATCACTTAAAATAAAGTACCGATAGCTTTCTCAGGTGATACACATTTCTAACTATAGCTTGAACAAGCTACTATTTTTCGAATCAACAATATTATATTTAATTAAGAAGTGTCATTTTATCGGGAAATTTGTGTACATTGCAAAGCTAGAAAAAAATTCAACAATTTTATTGTGGACCGAAAAAGATACAGAGAGATATTTCTATTTTAATCCTTATTGCTTTTTCTACCTGGTGAACTATGTTGAATTAAAGAGAAAAAGAACATTTTCTCTCTGTACCCCTTCTTTAGTTCACACTTACATACATTAACACATACCTACATACATTAACTTCGCAATTTAGTACTAAACGTTGTTTTGCGCGTATAGATACGATCAGTTATCAATGTAGCCAAATATTTCCTACACGGATTTCCAATGTTTACAATTAAAATACCATTACGATTAAAATCTACATGAAAAAATCTAATTAGATTTCGCACTACATTTGCACGTCACTATTGGCGCTAATAACAATAGTGAGGTGTATAAATCAAGGTTTTACAGAATTAAAAAGCTGCCACATCAGACAGCGCGTCGCATGTTTACTGGCAAAGCTTACTGTTTAGCTTACACTATCGACATTCACAGATATTGACTTCTGGACAAAATAGCAGTAATACATGTCGTTGCTATGATATTAATCGTTCATTAACTCATAGAACATTTGCGCTAAAATCAATTTACATATTTCCTTTAAAGAATGTGAAAGAGTGATATTATATATTATAATATAACAGTACAATACAACATATTATTTAAGTATAATAACAATGTACTTAATATAATGTTGCAAAACTGTTGCAAAGTACAATCATTTCGCTAGTACCATACTAGAAAATTTACATAGCGTAATAAGCTTCTCGCTATAAATTTTCAACTAAAATTCGTTAGTGGGCTATTTACATTCACAGCACTACATCCAAATGTCATTGACACCGCTCGCGACGATCCAAGAATCTTTACTTCGCTAAATATTCATCTAAAAAAATTCAAATCCCGTTAATAAAAGCCCGCGGCCACTCACGGCACAACGATATGTCCCGTCTAATCGGCCGACATCTACAATCAATTTAAAAGTAACACTGATTATCATTCCGATTAGTAATTAATTATTACGACCACTAAAAAGTTATTTTCGATTAAAATACCGAGTTTAAACCATCGTTTATTGTTGTGCTTTGAGCGTGGCGGTTGTGTCTGAAGGTTTCCTGAAATGGTGATACAAAAAATCTGCTGCTTAGGAGCTGGTTACGTCGGTGGTCCAACCTGCAGTGTTATAGCACTGAAATGCCCCAATATTAAGGTAACGGTTTGCGACAAAAGCGAAGAGAGGATAAAGCAATGGAACTCTGATAAGCTACCGATTTACGAGCCTGGCCTAGACGATGTAGTCCGCGAATGTAGAGGTAAAAATTTATTTTTCTCAACGAACATCGCCGAAAGCATTCGGGAAGCCGATTTAATATTTATATCCGTTAACACGCCCACGAAGACCATAGGTAACGGGAAAGGGCGAGCTGCAGACTTGAAGTACATAGAGAGTGCAGCCCGCATGATAGCGGATCTGGCCACCAGCAATAAGATTGTCGTCGAGAAATCGACTGTTCCAGTCAAAGCTGCTGAAATTATTATGAAAATCCTTCGTGCCAATACCAAACCTGGCGTTGAGTACCAGATCCTGTCGAACCCTGAGTTTTTAGCAGAGGGAACCGCTATAGTTGATCTTGTTGAGGCTGAAAGAGTTCTGATCGGCGGGGAAGACACCCCAGAAGGCCAGAAAGCTGTTCAGGAACTATGCTGGGTGTACGAACACTGGATCCCGGCGAAGAACATCCTGACAACCAATACTTGGAGTTCAGAGCTGTCTAAACTTGCAGCAAATGCCTTCCTTGCCCAACGAATATCGAGCATCAACTCGTTATCAGCTGTCTGTGAAGCAACAGGTGCTGATGTGTCAGAAGTGGCCAGAGCTGTTGGTAGGGACTCTCGTATTGGCCCCAAGTTCCTTGAGGCTTCCATCGGCTTTGGGGGCAGTTGTTTCCAGAAAGATATATTAAATTTGATTTATTTGTGTGAATGCTTGAATCTGCCAGAAGTAGCAGCCTACTGGCAGCAAGTGGTGAGCTTAAACGACTACCAGAAGACGAGGTTCACTCGGAAAGTAATTGAGGCACTCTTCAATACAGTATCGGATAAGAAAATAGCTATACTCGGATTCTCGTTCAAGAAGAACACAGGGGACACAAGAGAGTCTCCCGCCATATATGTCTGCAGTACGTTATTGGATGAAGGTGCAAAGCTGCACATTTACGATCCGAAAGTGGAGCACGACCAGATATACTATGAGCTGACCAATCCCTATGTTACTTCAGAGCCTGAGAAAGTGAGTTTTTTTCTCTTTTTTGAAGTACTTATTATTTTAGATTATTTTTTTATAAAGAATTTGGCTCCAATGCCTTAGGCATTGATTTTGCCAATGTCAAAGTATATACAAATATGACAGGTGCTTAGAGAAGAAAAAAAATACTAAATCTAAATACAAATAAATTTGAGCCAAATGTAATACAAATAAGAGCAGCACAAACAACTATATGTTAGAATAACTACTTTAAAGATAAATATAATTAGCAGATAAAAATTGACACAGAATATTTACATGTTTAGAATAGACTAAAGTTAATAAAGAATTAATATTAATAGGCTGGGCAATGTTATTTGGAAGGATATCATAAAGAGGGGATACAATTTTAGATAAAATGCGGTAGGCAGCGGCTTGGCTCTGCCCCTGGCATTGCTGAAGTCCATGGACGACGGTAACAACTCACCATCAGGTGGGCCGTATGCTCGTCTGCCTACAAGGGCAATAAAAAAAAAATTAAAAAGATATTTAACATATATTTAGAGGACTGAAACACTATTTGGATTAAGCAATGTTTTGCTTAACATAGAACATTTCTCTTAATAATTAAAGGTGCATTTTATTTGGTGTTATCATCAATAGCTATCAATGTTTTTAATTGAACTTCAATTGAGTTTACTCCATTAAAATAGCTGAAGAAGTGTTTTTTGTTATGAATTTTTTTCTAAATTTTATACTTTAAATTACTCTCATGTAAAGTTGCAAAAATGTTACTTAAATCAAATGCTGGTTAAAGTTTCCTTTATGGTCTGTCGATTTGGAAGTTCACAATTTTTATGTAGATAGTACTCATAAATAGGAAACTTTTTGCAAAATTTAAAGTTGCGGAAACTAACAGTTTACGAGGTATAATTTTTTAAAGTTTCCATACAAATTGGAAAAATCGTCAAGATAGACGTCAAAGTTGACGTTTTACGTTTCATTCACGGTAGACGTGTATTTGATTAAATTTTGTCATGTTTTTTACCGAAATTTATTAAATTTTTTTTTATTGCTTACATGAGTGGACGAGCTCACAGCCCACCTGGTGTTAAGTGGTTACTGGAACCCATAGACATCTAGGACGTAAATGCGCCACTCATCTTGAGATATAAGTTCTAAGATCTCAAGTATAGTTACAACGGCTGTCCCACCCTTCAAACCGAAGCGCATTATTGCTTCACGGCAGAAATAAGCAGGGTGGTGGTACCTACCCGCGCGGACTCACAAGAGGTCCTACCACCAGTAATTACGCAAATTTTAATTTTGCGGATTGATTTTTATTACACGATATATTATATTATTTTAATATATTCACATATTAAATTTGTTGTAATTAATGTACACGGTGATAGTTGCTATATCAAGCAATTATATTGACTTTTTTACCTCCATCTGATGGGCTTGAACACCGATCTAATCTATAATAAAGAACAAAGCAAATTTACTACTTTATTTGCATTAAGACATATTTATACTACTACATATTATGTTTTATTATTTAATGATGAACTTAAGCACATGTGTTCGGTAACAAATCAGTTCATTGTGTGTCTGTTTTTATGCAACCCGCACTTAGCAATCCTTTTATTAAAAAGAGAACAAGTACCCTCACTAACACACTACAACTACCATCTTAACATTTATTTATAACAGACCTTTGATTAGAATGTTTAATAATCATAATGTTTGGGATACTCCTCTCTCCGGTCTGCTGAAGCAGATATCTTTCAATAATACGCATTGCCTTCTTTCTTTAATATATTGATAATATATTTATAATTGATAATAAATGTAAAGAAAAAACCTTATTAAAAACCCTTAAAACTCTTTGGTTTTAAAAATAGTTTTTTCTTTGATAAATTTACTGACCTGTCTTTCGTTGAGAAAAAAGTTAAGTTTTACATAATTCAAGAATATTGTTTATAATAATAATTTGAAATATAAGAGAATAAAGATTTTAAATGTTGTTTTCTTAGTGTTTTACAGAAAACGCAATTAAGTATTATTATTTTAGTAGAATCATTCTAGAATGCGAATGAATGAATGCAGAATGTTTTTTTTTTCATTTTTGCATTATAAAAAACATTACACACACTACCATGTATTTACACAAATTACACACATATACAAATTCTTTGTTTAACGTAAACCTTTAGTTGTTGTTTTAAGTCTTTGGTCAAATTGAAAATAGATTAATATTGTTTGTCTTCAATATTATTTATCTATAGTGTAGTCTTGGCGAAATTTGTTATTAAAGAATTATAATAGTCTATTGACAATAGAACCAAAATAATGTTCAAACTTATAATTTAAATTAATTATAGTCAAATTTCGACTACTGGGAGACCACTAGTATAAAAATTAATTAACATGAAAGCTAATGGCTTGATTTGGTCTGTGGTTTTCACCAGGTACGGAAAAACATTACGATCCACGACTCAGCCTATTCAGCGATATCAGGGGCTCACGCCATCATCCTATGCACGGAGTGGGACGAATTCAGGAGCCTGGACTTCAAGAAAATCTACAACAACATGATGAAGCCGGCTTATCTGTTTGACGGGAGGAAGATTCTGGACCACGATATGCTGATAAACATTGGCTTCCACGTTCAAACAATAGGGAAGAGGCTCTCCAGGACTAACAGCATTAGAGCCCAAGGCAGTCAGACTATGCCCTGAGAGATGTAAGTAGCTTTTGAAGTTTGTCAAATCCTGTCGCTTAAGCACTAAGTTTAAGTTTCTTTTATTGCTTAGATGGTGTTAAGTGGTTACTGGAGCCCAAAGACATCTACAACGTAAATGCGCCACCCACCTTGAGATATAAATTCTAAGATCTCAGTATAGTTACGACTGCCTTACCTTTCAAACCGAAACGCATTACTGCTTTACGGCAGAAATAAGCAGGGTGGTGGTGCCTACCCGCGCGGATTCACAAGAGGTCCTACCTCCAGTAAAAGGTCACGTCCCAATTGCGTTTTAGCGGTGACCGTTCAGATCGGAAATCATTCTACATGCCCAATACAACTGTGTGTATTTATCTGTACTGGATCACTGCACACAATATCATAGTAGTGAGTCGGTTTTGATTATAAATTACTTATAAATGACGCTTCCTTATTAGTAGATCTAGGATCTTCAGTTCGTATATTCTAAGTTGGAACTTTGAGCGACTTAATCGAGAATTTTCCAGTGAATGAATGATCCTTTCGAGAATTTTCCAGTGAACGATTTTTGGAACGAAGTTCCTTATCGCGCGTTGTGAAAGGGGGCTAGACGGAAAAAAATCTTACGAAAAGTTGTCACGACACTTTTTAGATCCGTCATTCTGACCAATCAACGTGTAGGCGCTTATCGCGTGACATTGCTCGTATCCGATTGGTCCGCGTAATGAGTACAGTTTCTCGAGATAGCGTTTCAACAATAGTAATTTNTTGCTCGTATCCGATTGGTCCGCGTAATGAGTACAGTTTCTCGAGATAGCGTTTCAACAATAGTAATTTAGTTCATAGTATTGTTTTTTTCTTCTTCATAATGCCGTAATTTATTATTATAACTTAAAAAAAATTATTACAATTCCTTCACTAATTAATCGAAAGGAACTTCGTTCCATCCGGGTGTCCCTTGACACCTCTGAAGTTTTTTTTTTTTATATTTTTTACTAGCTGACGCGGCAGACTTCGTAGTGCCTCAATCGATAAATAAAAGCCCTAAACCTTTGTATAAAATAAACTTAAAACAAACCAAAAGAATTCGTCCGACGGGGGACACAACAAAGGGAAAACAAAATTGTTATTTTTATTTAATTCCGAGCATTTTCATATTTATCTACCTTTTAAACCTTTTCTGGACTTCCACAAATAATTCAAGACCAAAATTAGCCAAATCGGTCCAGCCGTTCTCGAGTTTTAGCGAGACTAACGAACAGCAATTCATTGTTATATACATATATAGATTGCTTCGTTGGGTGGACGAGCTCACGGCCCACCTGGTGTTAAGTGGTTACTGGAGCCCAAAGACATCTACAACGTAAATGCGCCATCCACCTTAAGATACAAGTTCTAAGGTCTCAAGTATAGTTACAACGGCTGCCCCACCCTTCAAACCGAAACGCATTACTGCTTCACGGCAGAAATAGGCGGGGCGGTGGTACCTACATGCGCTGACTCACAAGACGCCGTACCATCAGTAAAAAATTAAATTAGTGCCATTAAAATGTTAATCTTTTAAATGTATTTGCCATTATGTTGATTGTTATCTTACTGCAAACAGTAATGTGACATCAAAGGAAAAACCCGATGTTAATAGATATTTACTTGGTAGGAATAATAAGCGGAACGTTTATATAAAAATTGTATTTAATCTAAATTAACCCTTTGACCGTATCCTCCCGATCCATTAACGGTGCTTTTAGGTACCTCAAGCAACGGTCAACGTCCTCGTCGAACGAAGGGCTCGGCGAGTGAATTAACCCACAGACACAGCCCACTGAGTTTCTCGCCGGATCTTCTCAGTGGGTCCCGTTTCCGATCCGGTGGTAGACTCGGCAAAGCACTACTCTTGCTATGGCCAATGTTAGCAATACTCCCAGTTTAAGCCCCGTGAGCTCACCTACTAGTTAAGGTTCCGCTGATATAGCCTCTCAAGGCTATCAGCATAGGTAGGAAAAAAAGCTGTTTTGTTTAAATCGACATTCCGCTTAACACGCGTCATTTATCTTTGTAATTAAAGGTCCGTATTATTTGGTATCAGCATCAACGGTTCGATGTGTTTAATTGAACTTCAATTATGTTTACCATGTTGAAATAGTATATAGCTCTCCTGTAATGTCGCAAGAATGTACTTACTGGTGGTAGGACCTCTTGTGAGTCCGCACGGGTAGGTACCACCACCCCGCCTATTTCTGCCGCGAAGCAGTAATGCGTTTCGGTTTGAAGAGCGGGGCAGCCGTTGTAACTATACTTGAGACCTTAGAACTGATATCTCAATGTGTGGCGCATTTACGTCGTAGATGTCTTTGGGCTCCAGTAACCACTTAACAGCAGGTTGGCTGTGAGCTCGTCCACCCATCTAAGCAATAAAAAAAATGTAGCTTAAACGAATTATCCTTTCACTCGTCGATCAAAGAATATATTAGAAATATTTTATCATCGGTAATTTATATCTATACTAATATATAAATCTACAGTGGGTTTTTACGGATGTTCCGTTATAACTACTGAACCATGCATCCGATTGACTTGAAACTTGGTATCCATGTAGAAAATACATGTACTTAATGTATAGGCTAATGTTTATAAGAGTGTTGGACTCCCTACACCAGTTGCGGGGGCGTTAATGATGAGAATCTTTGTGGGGGTGAGAAATAATAATGTTAATTTTCAATGCCCAGCGAAGCGGCCGGGTACAGCTAGTTGGCTTGTAAGCAAGGGCGGATCCAGTTTTGGCGCCAGGAGTGGGTCTCATATTCAAATTTTCGATGCGTTCATTCCGCCATCATACAAAGTTATTATATTACATTAAATTAATTAAATATTGAAGGTATGTAATTACATAAAATCTGTATAGTGACAAAATATATAAATAAAATCATTATGTTCAATTAGTGGTCCACCTAAGTCTTGGAAGCAGCTCAGGGGGGGTCATGACCCCATGACCCTCCCCCTGGATTCGCCTTTGCTTGTAAGTGTTCGCTGTGTTAACAGATGTCTTTCAACATCATTGTGTATGAAAATAATTAAAACTTCGAGATATTACGTACTACGTCTCGATGAATTAAAAAAATATTTTACGTAATATAAGCGTTTTCTTGGTCGGCTTAAAAGGTCAGTCAGCGGCTTTGAAAGTGTCGCGAGAAATTTGGATGTCACAAGCCTCTATCTGAGTATATAGATAAAATATCGTAACAAAAAAAAATCATAATCTTCGGCTTCATATGAATGGTGTAAGCTTAATTGACGTTCAATTAGAAACATCGAACTGTTGATGCTGATACCAAATAGAAGGGAACTTTAATTACAAAGTTTTTTTTTTTTTTATTGCTTATATCGGTGGATGAGCTCACAGCCCACCTAGGGTTAAGTGGTTCCTGGAGCCCATAGACATCTACGACGTAAATGCGTCACCCACCTTGAGATATAAGTTCTAAGGTCTCAAGTATAGTTACAACGGCTGCCCCACCCTTCAAACCGAAACGCATTACAGCTTCACGGCAGAAATGGGCAGGGCGGTGGTACCTACCCGCGCGGACTCACAAGAGGTCCTACCACCAGTAAGTACATTCTTGCGACTTTACAGGAGAGCCATTTAAAGGTTTAAGAAAAAAATATCATGACAAAACAAAAACAGATACCTATTTGAACGTGGTCAACATAATTGAAGTTCAATTAGAAACATCGAACCGTTGATGCTGATACCAAATAAAACGGACCTTTAATTACAAAGATAAATGTCGCGTGTTAAGAGAAATGTCGATTTAAACAAAACAGCTTATTTTCCTACCTTAGCTGATAGCCTTGAGAGGCTATATCAGCTTCTCCGTGACGTGTAGGTGAGGTAGGGGCTCTAACCGGGAGTGTACCTACCCGCGCGGACTCACAAGAGGTCCTACCACCAGTAATCCATGTCGCTTGTTGAGCGAAATGTCCCTTAAATAGGACAGCCTTTCGTTCTTTTATATGTAATTTTGAAGCCAAGGAAATGCGCTTAAACCATAAGCCGAACTAGACGATGAGCCCTTGGGGCCCTGAAGCAAAGAATTTTTTTAACAGCAATCTCCAAACGTTTGAAGGGCGTTACACGTGATGCTAAGGCTGGCTGGTACTTTGCACAGAGAGTGAGTCTGGCTGTCCCAACGAGGCAACGTAGCCAGTATCTTGGGAACTGTGCCTCCTTCAGGCGCATTGGAAGATTTGTTCTACTGCGTGCGTTGATTTTTTGTTAAATTATTTTGATTTGTTATATTGTAAAATTATAAATAAATTCATTAACTATGACTAAAAGCCGAACTATTAATTTCATATCTCTGTTTACCCTGTCGTTATCAAGTCAGGATATCAGAGCGAGTTTGCAGAATTAATGTGTCGTCAGCCCACTGAGTTTCTCGCCGGATCTTCGCGTTTCCGATCCGGTGGTAGATTCTGCGAAGCACTGCCCTTGCTAGGGCCAGTGTTAGCAACACCTCCGGTTTGAGCCCCGTGAGCTCCCTACACGTTAGGTCGAAGCTGAAATAGCCCCTCAAACGTATCAGCATGGGTAGGAAAAAAATCCATCCTTGACGCGCGGGCGAATTGTCTAGTTCACAGATCATAGAAACACGTGTTTCTATTATCTGTGGTCTACTTGATCGGACGCCGAGAAGTCTTAAGAAAATGATGTTCAAATATATCTATATCTATACTTCTATATACTAATATATAAATCTACAGTGGTTTTTACGGATGTTCCGTTATAACTACTGAACCATGCATCCGATTGACTTGAAACTTGGTATCCATGTAGAAAATACATGTACTTAATAGATAGGCTAATATTTATATGAGCGTTGGACTCCCTACACCAGTTGCGGGGGCGTTAATGATGAGAATCTTTGTGGAGGTGAGAAATGATAATGTTAACTTTAAATGCTCATCGAAGCGGACGGCTACAGCTATATAGCTGTTAATAATTTTATTTGATGGCAACACAAACTTCTGTTTGTACAAATGTTGCAAGGTTTTTTTTTTGTTCCGGCGCACCGACCTTTCGGTCTAAACCTTTTATTACTCGACACATGCGCGACACATGCTCGCCAGTCGTGTCGGCTTTTTATGAGCCTTTAGAAATAAAATCCTTATGTGAGCTTTAAAGCTCGATTTAATTACCTTTTTTTTGTTACTAATCGCTGGTAGCCTCTACGAATATATATTATATCTCATCCCTATATCACAGGGGTGGCCAACTTGATTAGAACCAAGATCTAAATGTTCTGACGAAACATTCTGGGATCTACCAATGACCTTTCCTGAAATTTATTGAAACCATGTAGTTCAGTACAGAAATAAGTAGCATATTTACTTTTATTACAAAAAAATTAAAATAAACCTGAAATTATATAATACAAGCGGCTCGCTCCGGCTCCGCTCGGGTCTTTTAACAAAAATTTCAACGATATTTGACGTTGTTTTATTTTTTTAAATAAAAGAACACTTATTGCGGCATAACTATAATAGTTAGACATATGCTGTCGCGACACTTTTTGTAAATAATAATGTGTTCTACAAAGTCGTAGTACATTATTTTATTTTATCATCAATAGTTGTCGCAGGGCACGCGATGTAAAGAATATTTTAGGTAATTTTTTTACACTTTGGGTTACATTATTGGAGTTTAAGTAAGGATCACTTATTTTTTTTTTTCAAAAAATAAATAGCCTATGTCACTCGGGAATAATGTAACTTCTAAACAATGAAAGAATTTTTCAAATCTGTTCAGTAGTTTCGGAGCTTATTCAATAAAAACAAACAAATCTTTCCTCTTTATAATATTATATTAGTATAGAAGTATAGATTAGAATAGAAAAGAGTACTATGGTCATTGGTTACAAATGATACAAGATGAAGATGATGCGTGCAGCAATTGTGGAATCTGTTCTATGTAGTTATATTTTTTGTGTTGCCACGATTGACCGGTCGATCGCGACCTACCTGTTGGCCACTCCTGCTCTAAGAGCTCTACAGCTTCTCGCGGTCGGTTAGATGAGCTCACGGCCTCAACTTGAGAACATTTGCTATCACACTATCCATAGCAAGAGCACTGCCGAATCTACCACCGGATCGGAATTGCGACCCACTAATAGTTTTTTTTATTGCCTAGATACCCATCTAGGCAATAAAAGCTAGCTCACAGTCCACCTGGTGTTAAGTGGTTACTGAAGCCCAAAGACATCTACAACGTAAATGCGCCACCCACCTTGAGACACAAGTTCCAAAGTCTCGAGTATAGTTACATAGGCTGCCCCACCCTTCAAACCGAAACGCATTACTGCTACACGGCAGAAATAGGCCGGGTGGTAATAACTATCCGCGCGGATTCACAATAGGTCCTACCACCAATAAAGTTTTAAATGTGCTTTGGTGGAATTTTGTTTATCCCGAACCCCAGTGCGTAACATTGCGATGAGACTCGGAAAGAGTCCTCAGTGTAAGCCCCGCAATTCTGGTCTCTGGTCACGTCTATTAGCTTGATTGACCTTTAAAAGTAGAGCCTAATCTTTTAAAGCAACTAGGAAAAAGCCTTTGGTTCGATTTTGACCTCGTTAGCCAATTCGTGAACTTTATAGTGGCGTGAATGCGGAAATAATTTTGCGCAATCATGAATCTTCTGTTGCGTGCGTCTTTACAGCAGCCGGCCTCTCTCGCTGGGGTTAAAACATTGCACAGACACGTCCGCGGCTATTTGAAGACAACCGACTGTTTATGTAATGACCGTTTGTGTAAGCTGTATGTATGTAAACTGGTGGTAGGACCTCTTGTGAATCCGCGCGGGTAGGTACTACCACCCTGTCTGTCGTGAAGCAGGAATGCGTTTCGGTTTGAAGGGCGGGGCAGCCGTTATAACTATACTGAGATCCTAGGACTTATATCTCAAGGTGGGTGGCGCATTTACGTTGTAAATGTCTAGGGGCTTCGGTAATCACTTAACACCAGGTGGGCTGTGAGCTCGTCCACCCCTCTAAGGAATAAAAAAAAGCTAGGAAAAGTTGGCGAAGCTAATAAGCTAAGGAAATCGAAGGACTGTCCTCAACAGAAGCGTCTAGATAGGACTAGATTCCTTGATTCTCGTCTTGAAGTCATCGTGGCCTAAAGGATTTTTTTTATGTTTGAGAGATTACTGGTGGTCCGGAGGCCTTTCTAGTTCTACCAGGGTCGGTGGGCGAGCAAGGACTCAGCCAGGAGGGGTGAGATTTGCTAACAGCTACCCGAGCGCCTCCAAAGGAGACCTAACAACTCAAGAGCAGCTGCTTCGCGAATAAATGTACTACCGGATCGGAATCGCGACCCACTGAGAAGATCCGGCGAGAAACTTAGTGGGCTGTGTCTATGGGTTAATTCGCTCGTCGAGCCCTTCGTCGCAAGCGACGGGTTCGACGAGGACTGTGACCGGTGCTTGATGTACCTAAAAGCACCGTTAATGGATCGGGAGGATCCGTAATGACGTGTTTAGGGCGACGTCGACTGTTTACCATTCGGTCCACAGGATCCGGTATGGGTGTTGACTGATGCGTCGATTGCACATCACATTCGCATTCTCGTGAAGATGACGTCAGAGATTCAAGGTCGATGTAACTTGAAGTTCATTTGCAGTCATCACGCATTCGGCTGAGGTCGATCGACTACATCAAATAGTTCAGGGTCGGATTCAGGGATATTAAAACAAACATATTAATACGCTTTTATTAGCTTCAGACGTATGTAACGGAATCTTTGAACACGATTTTGACCCCCTTCAAAACGTCGGATTAACTCGAAATTTGGTATACTTATTACCAATGACAATAAAATATTTAAAAAAAATTTTCAAAAAGTTGAAATTCAACTAAAAACTGAAAAATAAATAATAGTTTAAAAAAACTAACGAAATACGCTTTTATAGAAAATCCAACTAAAAAATAGAAAATAAATTTTAATAAATTTGAATTAAAAAAAAAAATTATAAAAAAATATTTTCTATTTTTTTGTTGGTTTTTCTATAAAAGCGTATTTTGTTAGTTTTTTTCAAACTATTTTTTTTTTAATGATTCAAAGAGCTCATCGGCCTTATGTTGAGCGTGAGGTCGTAGACACTATAAATGCCACCGCTCACTTTGAGACGTGAGGTCCGGGTCTGACTTGTATGATGGCTATCGGTTTCTTTATAAGCGACACAGGCAGAGTTACCCTTTCGTTACACGATCTTATTGCTTCATAATGGAACTTATTTGTGATCTGAATCAAATGCGTACTTCATTGGAAAAATGGTACCGGTTTTTTTTTATTGCTTAGATGGGGGGACGAGCTCACAGCCCACCTGGTGTTAAGTGGTTACTGGAGCCCATAGACATCTACGACGTATATGCGCCATCCACCTTGAGATATAAGTTCTAAGGTCTCAAGTATAGTTACAACGGCTGCCCCGCCCATCAAACCGAAACGCATCACTGCTTCACGGCAGAAATAGGCGGGTTGGTGGTACCTACCCGTGCGGACTCACAAGAGGTCCTACCACCAGTACTCTTTCTAAACTCCTGTCTGCGTTATTTGAACAAGTTATTTGTCCTTTCCTCCTCTCCACGGTCGAGTGGTTCGCGAGACGCTAGGTCTAAATATTAGTCAACCAGTTCAATATGTGATAAGGTAGATTTCTGAAATTGGTATCTACTTCAAAGGTATTTTAATATTTTAAATATCTTTTATATGTAAATTGCTTATTCATTATGTGTAAAGAAGGAACATTTTTAATTTTTTTCTTTTTTTTTAAATCTATATATTAATACGTGAAGCAAAAACTTTGTATCCCTTTTTACGAAAATTGCGCGGACGGAGGAGTGTGAAATTTTCCACACTTATAGAGAATATAGAGAAGAAGTGCACAATGCTAATTTTTTTTTTTTAAATAATGCATAAAAGATACATTAAATCAATAAAGAAAACATTACACACACTACATACCATGTATTTGACGCACACACGCATGCATACTATTTATTGTCAAACTTTTGTTCTTGACGTCTGTTGTCAAATTGAGAATAGATTAAGTATTGTTTGTCTTTGTTAATATTTTTTATAGTGTAGTCTTGGCGAAATTTGTGATTATAGAAGTATGAAATACAATCATAATAGTGTACAAACTTACAATTCCAATTAATTATAGTCGAATTTCGACTACTGCGGGACCTCTAGTAATTATTATTATATTATAATACATTGTGTATTAATTGTACACATACATACATATATACGTAGATATACATATATATGTATGTATGTGTACATATATGCATAATATGTATTTCACTGGATTGGTACACCGCGCGCAGTTCGTTTCCAAATGATTCTTGTCCACCTGATGGTTGTCTGGAAGAGATCGCTCTTAGCGATAAGACCGCCAATTGTACTTTTTTGTGTTTAATGTATCGCACTGTTTATTTGGTTTTTGGTGTACAATAAAGAATACTCTCTCTCTCTCTCTCTCTCTATTCTCTCACTCTCACTCCTACTAAATCATATCTTTTCTCTCTAGCCGTAACGAATCTGTCGCGAGTTAAATTTCACTCTCAATGCCCCTAAAGAATGCGCCTATTATATGTATGTATATATGTATATGTGATTGTGTATATATATATTTATATTATATACTTTTTTGTGTATGTATTTGTAACTTAACATAAATTTCATTGCACCTACCACTATTCACTCTGCACTACCTTTGGTTGACTGGTAGAGAAAGCCTTAGGCATTAAGTCCGCCAATGTAAATTTTACATGAAGTGTAATAGTGCATAAATAAATAAATAAAGAAGTTTCACTTCAAAAAAAAAAAGCAATGAAATTCAAATAATTTTCAACTAGCCATTTAATTCTTTCAATGTTCCTTACAAATTAATTACAGAGCGCTTTTGTGAATTCGCAATTAAATTTTTGTACACCTGTTCATACGTTAATATTATCAGTCATTTATATTATTAGCATGTTAATGTCATTAGCGACTCACACACACACACACACACACACGTGCATTTACACACACACATGCGCACCTACACGTGATAATGATGCGATAAAACAAAACGGAAATCGGTCAAGGTTATTGTAATTTGTTGAACAGTTTTCGCTTCATCGAATAGCGTATGTGAACCGTATCTATATAAGCAATTGAGACGTTTTTTGTTTGGACCTGTGAGGGTCGGTTTTCAGAGCTCATTCACCGAAAAAACAATTGAATATGCAACTTCGAAAAGGGCACATGTCGCATATCTTGTCAAATACGTTTTTTTCATATACATGTAGTTTTGAGGCTTACCTCCTCCTCCTCGAGTCGTGTTTCTCATGTCTGAGGGTCGTGACCACCATCACCCATGAGCTTCAATCTTAAGATGTTTTTCCACTTTCCCCTGTCCACGGCGTCATGCAGCGCGCCGTACACTGTACTGTCCAAAGCGGTGCGGATCTGATCGGACCAACGAGTCTGGCTGCGGCCTCTAGATCTGTTGCCTTCAACTTTCCCTGTGATCATAAGTTTTTCCAGGTTATCGCCGTCTTTCCTCGCAATGTGACCAAAATATTCGAGGATCCGCTTCAGACATACAGTAGACAGTCTGATTTTGATGCCCAGTTGCTTCAATATCGACACGTTAGTCCGGAAGGCTGTCCACGGAATTCTTAGCATGCGTCTCCAGCACCACATTTCGAGGCTTACCTACCTACACACCAATTTTATAATAATTCCAGTGATTTTCAATTACTAATTAACACTAAAATATATCTCAAAAGTTAATATCGTGTCGTTAATGAAGTCGTCGTGGCCTAAAGGATAAGACGTCCGGTGCATTCGTATGTAGCGATGCACCGGTGTTCGAATCCCGCAGGCGGGTACCAATTTTTCTAGTGAAATACGCACTCAACAAATGTTCACGATTGACTTCCACGATGAAGGAATAACATCGTGTAATAAAAATCAAACCCGCAAAATTATAATTTGCGTAATTACTGGTGGTAGGGCCTCTTGTGAGTCCGCGCGGGTAGGAACCACGGCCCTGTCTGTTTCTGCCGTGAAGCAGAATTGCGTTTCGATTTGAAGGGTGGGGCAGCCGCTGTAACTATACTGAGACCTTAGAACTTATATCTCAAGGTCGGTGACGCATTTACGCTGTAGATGTCTATGGGCTCCAGTAACCACTTAACACCAGGTGGGTTGTTAGCTCGTCCACACATCTAAGCAATAAAAAAAAAATAAAAAAAATTTTACTCTTTGCTTTAGAAAATAATCAGTTTTTTTTTCATTTCCTGAACATTTTCAGAGATGTGCCCTTTTCGAAATTGCATATTCAATTGTAAAGTATCGAGCAAATAGAACAAATAATTAAAGAATTCGAATTGACATTAAATTGGATTATTCATTTACTAGATAATGACCGAGCATTTCTCGGTTTTTTTTTTGATAACGCCATCTTGTTGTGTCTTTAAAGCGGTTAGTTGCTCTCAATTAAGAAAAATAGTATTATTATTCGCCAATAGATGTCGGGAAGAGTTGATTATTGAAAACACGAATAAAACAACATTTTCTTAAAAATAAATCGTAGCTAGATCGATTTATCGCCCCCGAAAATTCCCTGTATATTAAATTTTATGAAAATCGTTGGAGCCGTTTCCGAGATGCAGATTATATATACCTATTAATATACAAGAATTGCTCGTTTAAAGATATAAGATAAGATAAGACATTGAGACGTGAAAAAGTCGGGTACCATTTTTCCAATGAAGTATGCACTTGATTCAGATCACAAATGAGTTCCTTCATAAAGCAATAACATAGTGTAATGAAAGCACACTGGTGGTAGGACCTCTTGTGAGTCCGCGCGGGTAGTTACCACCGTCCTGCCTATTTCTGCCGTGAAGCAGTAATGCGTTTCGGTTTGAAGGGTACGGCAGCCGTTGTGGCTATACTTGAGACCTTAGAACTTATATCTGAAGGTGGGTGGCGCCTTTAGCGAAGTCGCCGTGGCCTAAAGGATAAGACGTCCGGTGCATTCGTATGTAGCGATGCGCCGGTATTCGAATCCCGCAGGCGGGTCCCAATTTTTCTAATGAAATACGTACTTAACTAATATGGAAGATTGACTTCCACGGTGAAGGAATAATATCGTGCAATAAAAATCAAATCCGCAAAATTATAATTTGCGTAATTACTGGTGGTAGGACTTCTTGTGAGTCTGCACGGGTAGGTACCATCGCACTGCCTATTTCTGCCGTGATGTTTCGGTTTGAAGGGTGAGGCGCATTTACGTTGTAGATGTCTATGGGCTCCAGTAACCACTTAACACCAGGTGGGCTGTGAGCTCGTCCACCCACATGAGCAATAAAAAAAAGGTACCACCGCTCTGTCTTAATTTTGATAACTGTGCGTGATTTGTTCCCAGTTATTAATATTATTGTTGTTATAAGTATTACTGTTTTGGTGTTGTGTGTCAGTGTTGGGTGGGTGTCACCATTCCATCTATTCCCGCTACGGAGTAGCTATGCGTTCCGGTCTGAAAGATAGCCAAATGTCAAAAATACATTTATTTTTATTGCCCTTGTAGGCAGACGAGCATACGGCCCACTGGATGGTGAGTGGCTTCCGTCGGCCATGGACTTCAGCAATGCCAGGGGTAGACCAAGCCGCTGCCTACTGTTAAGTACTCTCCGCAAGCCTCGTTTGAAGAAGGACATGTCATAGCGCTCGGGAAACACCGTGGAGGGGAGTTCATTCCAAAGTCGGAACTGTCGATGTCCATGGACTACGACGACAATCAGGGAGATAGTGGCTCGATTGCACTTAAATTCTAAAGAAAATTGTTTTATCACAGTATTTTTTTTTTTGTTTCAGATTGCGAATACTATTTAATAAGGATACTTATACATATATATATAAAATGAGGAGTGATAGGCTGTTTGGTTCAAGCAACATTTCGCTTAACACGCGCCATTTATCTTTGTAATTAAAGGTCCGTTTTATTTGGTATCAGCATCAACGGTTCAATGTTTTTAATTGAACTTCAATTAAGTTTATTCCATAGAAATAGCTGAAGTGGTTTTTTTTCGGTTCGTTACGATATTTCTTACAAATACCAAACTTTAAATTGTGGACACTGGACGATTCACTCAAACAGTCTTCTTAGCAAAAAAGGGGTTTCAAAGAAAGCCACATAAAACGAACCTCCAAGTGAATTTATTAATAATATAACATTTGAGTTCATTGAACATTTGCAAAAGTCTGTGGCGCGGGGCAACATTACTAGTATTGTTATCTATTGGCGACAATCATCACATAATATGTGAATTCCTTTTTTTTTTTAAACCTAAGCTGATAACCTTGAGATGCCATTTAACCCCAACAAGTGGTTGAGTTCACGGGGCTCAAACCTGACGACGTTGTTAACACTGGCCCTAGCAAGAGCAGTGCTTCGCAGAATCTACCACCGGATCGGAAACGCGACCCACTGAGAAGATCCGGCGAGAAACTCAGTGGGCTGTGTGTGTCTGTGGGTTAATTTACTCGTCGAGCCCTTCGTCGCAAGCGACGGGTTCGACGAGAAAGATGACTAGGGGAAATTCTAATTAATAAGATTTCTAACAATACTAAAAAAATGGCTCCCTCCTGTAATATTGCAAAAAATTGCTTAAACCAAATAGTCTTTCACCATTCGATACATAAATAATTAAGGTTAGAACGTAATCTGTATAAGTAAAAGCTTTTTCAATGCAAAACATAACTTAAAATGCGGTATAGAAGTGATTTTGTGAGTAGCAAATGAAAAATGGCTGATTTTATTATACACGAAAACAAATCATCTCGGAACAGAGACAGTTGACTGGTACGTATTTAGATGCTCGAACAATTACTAACTACACCGGGACTTTGTAACTACCCCGGGATTTCTAACTACCCAGAATTTTCTAACTACCCAGGAATTTTCTGACTACCCGGGAATTTCCTAACTATCCCGGGATTTGAATTCCGGCAAGGTCGCATCACTCGCGATGTGTGAACGAAGTAGGCATTTAAAACACACTAGATAAAGTACGATTTTTAAACCCTTTGCGGTCTTAAAACTAATGTAAGACCATACGTCCAATGCTTTTGAATTCTGGACTTCAAAGGGTTAAAGATTTGCAAAAACAACAGCCTGTATATACATCCTGAGCTTACATGCTCGATACTCAGAGAGACTCAAATGTTCCTCATAATACAGGGTATAAGATTATTATTTCCAGAAAGAACTTCGATAATCATGCCCAATGTGAGTGGTGGCATAAATAATCACTTTTCACTTTGAATTTGAGCCCGCCTAGATGGCGCCAGTTAGAATGGGTAAGCCGAAAAGCCTGGGCTGATTCGTCTCAATTGGCCATCGGAGCCCGTGGACAACAACACGTACGCGCTCGGACAAGATTGAACTCTCAGTTCCGTTGTAACAGTATTCGTAAATTTAGTACGTCATCGTGATAGCTATGTAGCTTCGCAAGCTTTTCCAATTGTAATTTTAAGTTGCATCAATTATCGCAACTCCAGAGACATATGGCCGGATGTCCGTTGTTTGAACTTTAATTGTATCACATTTCATTATCTTGTATATTAAATTGTCGTATCGCGGTGTTTGTTGCCAAACTCTAAATCGGAAATGGCTCGACCGATTCTCATGAAATTTCCCGCATAGACGCAGCCCACTGAGTTTCTCGCCGGTTCTTCTCAGATCCGGTGGTAGATTCTGCGAAGCACTGCTCTTGCTAGGGCCAGTGTTAGCAACACTCCCGGTTTGAGCCCCGTGAGCTCACCTACACGTCAAGGCGAAGCTGAAATAGCCTGAAATTTTGTGTGCACATCAGGTAGGTCTGAGAATCGGTAGCTGAAAAGGGGTTTGGGCCACCAGTAATGAATCTATTAAAAAAAAAATTGTATGACTTATGATCCCCGATCAAATCGTTCTCTAAGCTATCGTCTCGAGAAACCGTGAAAAAACGCTTAACAAAACCACGTATTTTTTGCTAAAAACCGCATCACCCGACCATAAGTCTCCGATGTTGAGATTTCGCTTTTTTTTTTATTATCTTAGTATTTTAATTTAAAACCGAAAAAAACACCTTGACCGGATTTTGGCTTCGAAAATGAAGGAGCTTAGCGCGATTTTTCAAAAGCAATAAAGTCTCTCTTAAGCTGGGTACTCACCTAGCTGTGTAGCATGTAACGTAACAGATACTGTATCAACCTGCAAGTGGGTACGGCTGGTCCACGGTCCACAGCGTATCTAGCTACGAGCTGCCACGAGCACACTGCGAGCCGCCTTTGGGTTCGCAGCTTGCTCCGCTCCTTCCGCGAGCGGCTCGCAGCGGGCTCGTGCCTACGTACTCACTGGATACAGTATCTGTTACGTTACGTGCTAGACGGCTAGGTGAGTACCCAGCTTTATAGCCTCTATGAAGATGATATTGATAAACATTACCATACTCATCTCATATACGAAACTAATCCATAGGCACAGCCAAATAGTTTCTCGCCAGATCTTCTCAATGGATCATGATTCTGATCCGATGGTAAACATGCATTGTTAGAATTCAGAAATATAGAGACAGGTTTGACTTAATCGATGTAAATTCTCAATCACAAATTCGTATTGTTTATGATTAAGGATTGCATTGATTAAAGGACCATATCGAGGGGTGTTTGGTCCAAACGACATTTCGCTTAACACGCGACATTTATCTTTGTAATTAAAGGTCCGTTTTATTTGTTATCAGCATCAACAGTTCGATGTTCTTAATTGAATTAAGTTTACTTTATTCAAATACCTGAAGAAGTTTGTTTTGTTATGATTGTTTTTTTGCCAAATTTTAAATAGCTCGCTCTCCTGTAAAGTTGCAAGAATGTCGCTTAAAAGAAATAAGCCCCTTGATGTGTGTATTTGATACAATAAAATCGTCGTCGGATAGAGATAGAGATGGTTTTTTATGTTTGAGAGATTACTGGTGGCCCGGAGGCCTTTCCAGTTTCACCAAAACAGGTGGGTGAGCAAGGGCTCAGCCAGGAGGGGTGGGATTTGCTAACTACCCGAGCGCCTCCAAAGGAGATCTAACAACTCAAGAGCAGCTGCTTCGCGAATGAATCTACTACCGGATCGAAATCGCGACCCACTGCGAAGATCCGGCGAGAAACTTAGCGGGCTGATGCTTAGGTTAGGTTGCACGTTCAACGCTTTGTCGATTTCGACGAGTACGGTTACCGGGGTCCCTACTCCTAGTGTTAGAGCTAAAAGATAGATTCTTGGTTATCGTTAGATAAGCGTGTCCGCTGTTTTTAGAACGCCAAAATCTGGTCGACTTAATTATAATTAATCTATCGTATTTTTAAGTTAAAATAAAAATGTATTGCAATTATTTCATAACCATATTAAACTGGGCTATGTTGTTGAAACAATGTTCGTTCGATCGTAGGTTTTATTGCAATTGAGGATATCAGCGCAAAACTGGTCTAACCCACGATTCATATTCGTGCTTATGTATGTATTGCAATTTATTTAAAACATAATAAATTTTGATGCAAAATCGGTTCAATCCCTAGTTTCATCCATAGATAATAGAGGCCTTTGTGAACATCATTTTAGCGCGTATTATTTTGCCTACGAGGTATTTATTGTAATGATAAATTCGAACCTCATTATCTCCATACTATGGTAAGTTTAGGCCACTTTTGCGCTGACCGCCTCAATCATGGAGGGTAGAAATAGGGAACACCATTTGAGTACCATCTGATGTATAAGTCTATGTTGAAAGAAAGCCAATTAAGATGGCGCCACTGTAGCAAGTGGAAGGATTTTAAAAACAGCGCTATAAACTATTAGAGCAGGATAAATTAAGAAGGAAAGAAACACTACCTCAGTTTAATTGGTTATAGTGTATTATTTTATTCACATCAAAATAATGTTTAGTCCAGTAAAACTATAGCACAAACTGAGTTTTATTTGGCATCAGCATCGACAGTTCGATATTTCTAATTCAATCAAGTTAACTCCATTCAAGTATCTGAAGGTGTTTTTTTTTCGAATTTTAAACAATAAACGGCCCTCCTGTAAAGTTGCAAAAGATGTCACTTAAACGAAATATCCTTTCAGCCCTCGATATAAAAGTGAAGGTACCTTTGACTGTTATTGGGGGAATTCCCGGAAAGTATTTTGTTTTTGAATATTTGAGTCGTCTATTATCAAAGGTGGCAATCTGTGCATTTGGACAAAAAAATGTTATTGATATGTCAATACAGATTGATTTGAATATAATCGTCTCCTTCAAAGAATATGGTTCAAAACCTGCATTAAATAAAGGTTAATATTTAACCTGTTATTTATCTAAGATGTCGTTCAGAAGAGTTTTGTGACTGCCAATGGAATACAAAGTCAATAATTCGTTTTTCTGATTTACCAATAATTGTCCAAAAGTCACATTGCCGGCTTTGATAATAGTCGACTCATTTATTTTTCTGCGGCCCTCCGGTTTTTGTAGTAAATTTAATTAGCCCGCAAATGTATGTAGCTTGGACGGTTTTGTCTAGTTGATCAGACGCTTTCGAAGTCGAAGAAAATTATGTTCAAAGATTCCTTTACATACAGACATGCCGAGCTAATAAAAGCATACTAAAAACTTGGCTTGTATATTCAAATTGAACAAAAAAATATATTTTATTGTTCAACTCTGCGACCCTATTTCTATAGGACTAAATATAAAACATTGATTAAAGAGAAAATCAGAATTGTCTATGCTTTTACGTAAAAGAACCGAGAACTTGGCAGATTGACTGCGCGCGTTCCTGCAATATAATTCTTTGTAATTTATTACGATCGATTTAGTAATTAAGTCTAATGTTTTACCGAATTAAGTAAATAATAATAATAATCGAAATATATAAATATATTTTAGTAATTAAGTGTTTTGTTTTATTTCTCGCACACAGGAGGAGAGATTCCGTCGATTTAAGTCGTCGTGGCCTAAAGGATAAGACGTCCGGTGCATTCGTATGTAGCGATGCACCGGTGTTCGAATCCCGCAGGCGGGTACCAATTTTTCTAATGAAATACGTACTTAACAAATGTTCACGATTGACTTCCACGGTGAAGGAATAACATCGTGTAATAAAAATCAAACCCGCAAAATTATACTTTGTGTAATTACTGGAGGTAGGACCTCTTGAGAGTGCAGACGGGTAGGTACCACCACCCTGCCTATTTCTGCCGTGAAGCAGTAATGCGTTTCGGTTTGAAGGACAGCCGTTGTAACTATATTGGGACTTTAGAACTCATATCTCAAAGTGGGTGGCGCCATTTATATTTGTAGATGTCTATGGGCTCCGGTAACAACTAAATCAAGCGAGCCGGGAGCTCGTCCACCCAATTAAGCAACAAAAATTATTTTCTTTTCCTACCTAGCTGATAGCCTTGAGAGGCTATATCAGCGTAACCTTAACTAGTAGGTGAGCTCACGGGGCTCAAATCGGGAGTGTTGCTAACACTGGCCCTAGCAAGAGCCGTGCTTCGCAGAATCTACCACCGGATCGGAAACGCGACCCACTGACAAGATCCGGCGAGAAACTCAGTGGGCTGTGTCTGAGAGTTAATTCATTCGTCGAGCACTGTGCACTATTTAAGTTAGAAAAAATAACACGTTTTATTTTTTTTCGAAAATATTTATTTTATCAGGCGTTATGAAAGACACTCTTCTTTTTCTTCTCCCGCTTCCGCTGCTCCCTCCTCTTCCTCGTCTTCTCCGTGCTGCGAAGGAGCTTCGCTATGGCCGCGTCCGTGTCTTCCACCACCTCGGTGCTGCCCTCCAGCGAGGGTTTGGGTCTCTTGCTGACCGGTCCGGGGTCCCTGTAAATGCAGAACTTCTATATTTAATCGGTTGCTTAATTTCAACTATAGCGACACTGAAATTTCATGTTAAGAGTAACGCCATCTATTGCCAAATATAGAAGGATCTAGTATCGTCTGAAACGTTCGAGAAGTACAACGCCATCTAATGTCATATAGCGGAAACACACAATACTCGACTTTTGTGGAATATTCTCGATAATTCTAGGGATGTCATATCGACTATAAAAGCGTTGCAGAGATGGCACGGAGTCAGTCAATGATCGGATCTTTTATATATTTATTTATTGCTTAGATAGGTGGACGAGCTCACGGCCCACCTGGTGCTAAGTGGTTACCGAAGCCCATAGACATCTATAACGTAAATGCCGCCATTAACCCTTGAGACATGAGTTGTAAGGTCTCAGTATAGTTACAACGGCTGCCTCGCCCTTCAAACCAAACGCATTACTGCTTCACGGCAGAAATAGGCGGAGCGGTGGTACCTACCCGCGCGGACTCGCAAGAGGTCCTACCACCAGCCTCAAGATGGGCTTCGACCTTGAGAAAGCTACAGAAGCGACGGGAGTGACATTCCTCACCCAACAGTCTCCATTGTTTCAAAGATGGCGTCCATGTCGTCAGCGGGTTCAGTGACGTCATCGACTTCCCTCTCGCTCTTCGCCTTCCTCAGAGGAGTTTCCGTCTCTGTCTGTACCAGGATGCAAGACGGCTTCGAAGTTAAATATTGCTGCGGGAGAGATGTGACGGTAGTATCATTAGAAAATCCACTGGGACTGAAGCTAAATTGTATGTGGTGTAGCTAATGTAGCTAAATTTTCACTTATAGCTTAAATGGGTGGACGAGCTCACGGCCCAACTTATGTTAAATGGTCATCGAAGCCCATAGATATCTAAAACGTAAATGCCGCCACTCCCCCATAGTTTTACAGTACAACGACTACCCACCTTTCAAACCGAAACGCATTACTGCTTCACGGCAGGAATAGGCAGGGCGGCGTATAGGTCAATTTTGGCAGGATCGTGAGGGTAGCTAGTTAGGACAGCACACAAACGATCTATGACCCGGAATTTTATTGTGAGCTTCTTAAAATTTTTCATTTATTTATTTATGACATGTCCTTCTTCAAACGCGGCTTGCGGCGAGTACTTAACGGTAGGTGGCGGCTTGGCTCTGCCTTTGGCATTGCTGATGTCCATGGGCGAAAACTATAATAATAATTGACCAACCACCCAACTGAGTCGTTACAAACAAAGTATATGACGAATGGAGCACTTGGCACCGTGAAGAAAATCGCGGTTTGTGACGTCACCGCGACATAGGTGCGGGCGCGTGCGAAAGAGACAACGATAACTTTGCAAGCACCTTCTTAAATCATTCTTAAATTTTATGTTTAAGACATTCTCGATTGCTATGAGGGTATACACACATAAATATATGAAAAATTAACACTATAAAGTAGGGTACAGTCTTTTGGTTTTTATTGCCCACCCGGTTATAAGTGGTTACCGGAGCCCATAGACGTCTACAACGTAAATGCCGCCACCCACCTTGAGATATGAGTTCTTACATCTCAGTTTTTACAGTACAGCGGCTGCCCCGCCCTACAAACCGAAACGCGTTACTGCTTCTGTACAAGACGTCCTACCACCAGTAAAAAGTGATCTAATGGTAGGGGACCGTGAGCAGCCGTGAGCATTATCCTCGGAGGTACCTTATGAACGAGTTCCTTGTCGCTGTATCGGTGCACGTATAGATGTCTGTCCAGGGAGGTACTGAGCACGCGGCCGCCCCCCGCCCCCGCGCCCGCCCCCGCGCCCGTCACCGCCCCTGCGCCCCCCTTGTACCCCTTGTCGGGGCGCCCGTGACGCAACTCAACCTGCCGGAGCTGTCCCCGCGCGAATCCCACCAACGCCAGACTGAAACGTGCCAGTCAGGGGTACTTACGTGTTAGTAGGAAATCTTGTGAGTCATCGCGGCTAAGCACCACCAAATAAATAAGTCAGTGTGGTATGGACATGACTCGTCTTCTCGCATTAAAACCGTGTACAATCTCAAAACTAACTTAATTTTACAGGAGAGTGTTTTAAAGGTTTAACATTTGATGTTTTTAATATTGTTACGCCGGTAAGAATAACGCCATCTATCACCGAGTAGTCGAACGAATATCGAAGACTCCCTGAATGCTCGAGAATTACAACGCCATCTATGGACAGATAGCGGAAACTACGACTAGAGAAGTGCTATGTGAATATTCTCGAAGATTCTAGGGATGAGGTATCGGCTGTAAAAGCGTTGTAGGGATGGCACACAATCAGTCAGTAATCGGAACTACTCGAAGCGAACACAGCGAACGGATCATCCGAAGCGAAGCGGAACAAGCGAATTGAGTGTTTTAAAGTGTTTGTAAAGTATTTTAAGTGTTGAATACAGTTTTTAAGTTGTACTTTGGTAAAATTTTATTTATCCCGAACCCTCAGCGCTTAACAATATTAATCATCATCTTGCCAACATAATTTTTTTATTTTTTAACATTATCTGTTTTTTTAAAGTATGATAAAATTATGTATTTATATTTTGACAGTATTTATGAGAGAAATACCAAATGATTCCGATTTTTTATTTTTTTTATTGCCTTTGTAGGCAGACGATTGTATTAACTCAATTTCGAATATATTTGTAAATTGTACACTTTTAATGCGAAAAGACGATGTGATGCGTAGAGAGAAGATGCATGTGACTAGGAGATGTATGGAAATGGTAGTGCAAGGTAGAGGAAGAAGAGGTCGACCGAAGAAGACGTGGATGGAGTGTGTGAATGACGTTGTGAGAGAGAGAGGAGTGAGTGTTGAGATGACAGCTGATAGAAGAGAATAGAAGAGAAAAATTAGCTTTGCCGACCCCACTTAGTGAGATAAGGTGGAGAAAAAGAAAAAGAAGATGAATTAGTAAATAATTAATACTGGTAATAATTATTGTCTTGTGAGTCCGCGCGGGTAGGTACCACCACCCCGCCTATTTCTGCCGTGAAGCAGTAATGCGTTTGCGGTTTGAAGGGCGGGACAGCCGTTGTAACTATACTGAGACCTTAGAACTTACTTCTCAAGGTGTGAGGCGCATTTACGTTGTAAATGTCTATGGGCTCCAGTAACCATTTAACACCAGGTGAGGCTGTGAGCTCATCCACATATCTAAGCAAAAAAAAGGAAAAAAAGGAAAGGAAAAAGAAAGGAAAGGAAAAAAAGGTGTCCCCATTACCGCGTGCTGATGCTGGGCGCGATGCAAGTGGCGGCCAAGTCGAAGGTCACGTTCTGAACCGGCCTCCTTTGCGAGCGAGTGTCGTACAATCTGCGGACAACGGACGCGACTTATCGGACTGCGATAACGCGGACTCTGACTTAATTGAGGACATCAACGCAAAAGTGGCGAAGCACCCAAAAATTTTTATATTCAAGCTTATGTGCTTAGCTTAATTTATTTAAAACTAGCTGACCCGGCAGACTTCGCCTCAATCGATAGATAAAAGACCTAAGCTTTTGTCTATACTAATATTATAAAGACGAAAGATTTGTTTGTTTGTTTGTATTGAATAGGCTCCGAAACTACTGAACCGATTTGAAAAAATCTTTCACTGCTTGGAAGCTACACTATCCCTGAGTGACATAGGCTATATTTTTTGTTTTTTAATTAGGTATCCTTAATAAAACTCCAACAATGTAACCAAAGGTGTACAAAAATATTCTTTACATCGCGTGCGCTGCGAAAACTATTGATCATAGAATAAAATAATATACTATAACTTTGTAGAATACATTATTATTTACAAAAAGTGTGGCGACAGCATATGTCTGACTATTATAGTTATGCCACAATAAGTGTTCAATTATTTAAAAAAAAAAAATAACGTCAAATATCGTTTACAGGGTAGCTTTTTTATAATTGTGGGTTTACTGGTATAAAATAAACTTAAAACAAACAAAAGTAATCCATCCGACGGGGGACACATCAAAGGAAAAACAAAATTGTTATTTTTATTTAATTTCGAGCATTTTCATATTTATCTATAATTCAAGACCAAAATTAGCCAAATCGGTCCAGCCGTTTTCGAGTTTTAGTGAGACTAACGAACAGCAATTCATTTTTATTTATATAATAAATTTTGATGCAAAACTGGCCTATCCATAGTTTCACCCATAGATAACAGATAGCTTTGTAAAGATTATTTTTGTTAGTGGGTACATCCCTATTAAGAAGCTGTATGTAGCACGACACTAGTATAAAAAAGGATATAGAAGAGTAGCGTCATAACACGATGGTCTCTAAGAAAATATAAAAACAGTAAAACCAGTAATGTCCAGTTAAATAAATAATATATATTAATAAAAGGTTTGTTTTCTCTCGTCTGAGCATCTCCACACCCTTCAGGTTATGGGCCCAGGACCCGAGACTGCTCAGACAGGACCCGAGGCTGTCAGACAGAACCAGAGAATCCAGAACCAGGACCCAAGACTACTCAGACAGGACCCGAGACTGCAGACAGAAGCGGAGACTGCCCAGACAGAACCAGAGACTGTACAGAACCAGAACCAGGCTGCCCAGAGTGAGAAAAGTGTATAAAAAATTATTAAAACAAAATGAATAACCAAGAAGAAAATGTAGAAAAACTTACGAACTCTGAAAATTTTCACATCTGGAAATTTGAGATCAATATACATGTTTCGGCATCGAATCTGTCGGAAGTGTTGAAAGAAACTAAACCAGAACAGAGAGAAAAACCAGAATTCCAAACTAAGGATGCTAAGGTAAAGAAGTTGATTTTAAACTCCATAGATAGAAAATTAAAAGGTCACATCATAAATTGCCAAAATGCACATGAAATGTACAATAAGCTATGTGCAATATTTGAAGGATCTGAAGAAAGAAACAAGTCTTCCTTATTACAAGATTTCTTTAACTTCAAATTTGAAAACCAGACAATGTCACAGTTGATCACCGATATAGAAAACTTGAGGATGAGATTAAATAATCTTAAACAAAATATTGATGATGACATGGTAATTTCAAAAATATTAACCTGCTTACCAAATCAATATAAATTCTTCATCACAGCATGGGAATCAACACCTGATGACAAAAAGACACTTACCAACTTAACTAACAGACTTTTATCAGAAGAAAACAGATTTATAGAAAGGAAAATTGAGTACAAACAGGTTGCTTTTAAGACGGAGAATAAAAACATAAAATGCTTTAAATGTAACAAAATAGGCCAT
>NW_021011580.1:0-179413 GCF_003987935.1 Bombyx mandarina
ATGGCCGTGACGGCGTTAACGATATTTATGTTATATAGCACGTGCAATAGGAGTGACTCACACAAGCCAGGTGCGCCGGCCGTGTCGTTCCACTCGTAAACAACAGCTGCAACAGAAGTGACTCATAAGCCAGCTGCGCCGGCTAGTATAAAAAGGCGGAACGTGCCTTGAAATGAACATTCGTTGGACTGCGCTTGCCCGGTGCACTTACTACATCCTTGTTACGTTGTGTGATTCAGTGACTGTTGTACGTACTGGTTAAAGTTGGACAAGTGTTAAAGTGAATTGTTAAGATAACATATTGTTGATTAAATCAGGAATCAAAAAGTGACATCGTTTTACTTGGTGTTCAACAAGATAATGTCTACCCTCAAGCTTACATACTTAATAAATAAAAATGTTTTACGTTTCTACCCAATTTTTAACAACATCCATTATATTTAAATAATCCTCGAGAAAAGCATTAAAAACTCCAAGCAAAACTCGTCATGTTTTTAAAGTAAAAAATAATACAATAATAATAAATCATCATCACAAAATCAAATCAACTTAATAATAATCAAACTAAAATTACTTATAGGAATGCAGTAACTGTAAATCAGATTTATAATCCACAGGCGACGATTCCACGAAAAAGCTCTGAATGACCAGGTTCAAGCAACCAGAGGAAAAAATAATTCTCCTACCAGGCCGAAAGTTCGTGGAGTACCGAGCCGAGGTCCAGGGGCGAAGCCCTGGCCGGGGGTAGGTGGGGCGGAGCCCCCAAGTTTTCATAAAAAAAACAATTTAACTGTTTTTTTATTTTTAAATAAACTACTACTAATTGAATAAGAACTGTCTGATGAACTCATCTTTGTTTAATACTTCACTATTAAATCTTATTGCCTTTTGTTTATTTCACTTTTACACTAAACACAATATTGCAAATTACCCGAGCACAACAATGGCGGAGAATTTTAGGTGCGTGAGAGCAAACGTAGACACTAACGCGCATGCGCACTTGTACCCAGGGAGGAAAAGTTACACTTTCTTCCCTGTACAGCGGGAGAAAAACCGAACTTTCGGCGTAGGTAGGAGAAAAAAATAATTTTACTGAGGTGTCAGCATGGTGTAGCTCACTGACATCATAATTCTTATTTTATTTTTAATACATCCCTACAACATCCTTGGGCCTGCGGTATGCTCCCAACATCTGCAGACAATCAAGTCCTACACACCCCGCTCGCCCCATAGGCGCGAACACCACGTATTGGCTTGGTTCCGGCGGTCACGGCTTGGTCCCCTGCCCGAAAAAAAGGCCCTTGTGAATTTAGTGGATTACGAAATTTTAGCAGTGCAGTGCTTTTGGTATAGCTGTTGTCCATGAACGACGATGGCTATTTTTTATAGTCCATAGTGAATGTGTAAATGCTTTAAGTTGTCATAAACGTAAATGCTCTAAATTATACATATTATAATTTTGGGATAGAGAGATAGCTCGTAGTTCGAGGGTCTTATCAGCGCCACGGGTACGGTCAAGCGAACTAAAGGGCTCCACCGGGAAGGAGCTTAGGAGTAGATACAATAATTTGTAGGAATATCGAATCACGCTCCACTTCGATAAAGCGGCACGACACGAGAACCCTCTCATCGTGGCCGCCGGTAACTACATTCCCGATCCTGCGGACAGAATGGAAAGCAGTCGACGTCACCCCAAGCACGTCATTTCGGATCCTCCCGATCCACTAACGGTGCTTTTAGGTACCTCAAGCACCGGTCATCCTTCTCGTCGAACCCGTCGCTTGCGACTAAAGGCTCGACGAGTAAATTAACCCTCAGACACAGCCCACTGAGTTTCTTGCCGGATCTTCTCAGTGGGTCGCGTTTCCGATCCGGTGGTAGATTCTGCGAAGCACGACTCTTGCTAGGGTTCGTATTAGCAACGTCTTCAAGTTTGAGCCCCGTGAGCTCAACTACTAGTTAAGGTTACGCTGAAATAGCCAGCTATAAATAGTAGCCGCCTTGGAACAGTAGTACTCAGGGTTGATAGATTGACAAATAAACGATATAACAAATAGAAATTAAGCCAGCTAAAATGCTTGTTACTCTGCTGCCAACAAAAATTGGTATTAAAATTTGTCATCCTATTACCTTTATTTATTTATTTATTCAAGGTGGTTATATTTGGAACCAATTTTATCTAACGACGAAGGAGAGCTGGGCACGAAATTTAAAAAAGTCGATCAGAATTTTCGACATGTGACCCGCATCATAGAATCGGACCCGAGAATATCCGCTATCTTACAATCTACGAGGCTACAGCCCATGCTCGATTCAATATCAGAACAATTGTTGGCTTGTCAGTCAGCTTTGAATCAATATATTGACGTAAGTAAATTAAAGTATTTTTTTTTTATTGCTTGGATGGGTGGACGAGCTCACAGCCCACCCGGTGTTAAGTGGTTACTGGAGCCCATAGACATCTATAACGTAAATGCGACATCCACCTTGAGATGTAAGGTCTAAGGTCTCAAGTATAGGTACAACGGCTGCCCCACCCTTCAAACCGAAACGTATTACTGCTGCACGGTAGAAATGGGCAAGGTGGTGGTACCCACCCGCGCGGACTCACAAGAGGTCCTACCACCAGTAAAATATATATGTATAAATCAAATGGAAATCTATGTATATAAAAATGAATTGCTGTTCGTTAGTCTCGCTAAAACTCGAGAACGGCTCGACCGATTTCGCTAATTTTGGTCTTGAATTATTTGTGGAAGTCCAGAGAAGGTTTAAAAGGTAAATAAATATGAAAATGCTCGGAATTAAATAAAAATAACAATTTTGTTTTTCCTTTGATGTGTCCCCCGTTGGACGGATTCCTTTTGTTTTAAGTTTATTTTATACAAAAGTTTAGGTATTTTATTCATCGATTGAGGTATTACGATGTCTGCCGGGTCAGCTAGTTTATTTATAATAATTATCACTGTTTGTAGTGCGTTTGACGGTAGTGTGCCTGATAAACAATTTTTTTATTGCCTTTTTAGGTAGATGAGTATACGGCCCACCTGATGGTAAGCGGTTACCGTCGCTCATGGACGTTAGCAATGCCAGGGGCACAGCCAAGTCGCTGCCTACCATATCAATAACTATATTATTCTAGTTACTTCTTTTTATTAGTGAACATTGACTGCATATTTTGCAATGGATAACAATGGTGCCACACGGACCTGGTGGTATAGTTTGTCCTTTTAAAGTGAATGATGACAGGCTCGAGACAGGTTACATATCATAATGTTTCAGATTTTTTGCAAGTTTTAAATATTCAAAATATGTTTATGAGTGCCCAAAGATATCTATTAAGTTACTATGGCACATAGTATTTGTGCAACGCTTTCTCTTAAGCGCTTTCCAGTTTAAGCTTATAAAACGAAAATAAATATGAATTGCCTATATATTTTGGTTCTTTCTTTTAGTTATATGTATCACGTACGTTTAATACATCTCTCTTTTGCAGGAGAAACGCTCTATATTTCCAAGATTTTACTTTCTAAGTGACGATGATTTATTGGAGCTACTGGGACAGGCTCGAGCTGGCTCCGAGGGGCGCGAAGTGGTCATGCAGTCTCATCTCAAGAAGCTATTTCCGGGGATAACGGGAGTTCGCCTCGGCCCAGGGGGCATGTCGGTTACAGCTCTGTGTAGCCATTTCGGGGAAGTGTTTCAGCTGGATCATCCTATTGATATAGATTGCGCTGTAGAGGTGAGTTCTCCTTACTTCTTTATGGCAATAATTTATATTGTTTTTGTTATTAATTTCACATTATCTTATTTATTCTATTACAAAGCAATCGAGCTTTCCGATATCAGGTATTACAATATTACGTTACAATGATTAAGTTATAATATTTATAAAATATGGGGAATATATTTTAAGCGTGTAAGCAGAGTTATTGATTAAGAACAGCATTGTGAATAACAAATATAATTTTTTGTACTAAGTATTTTATTAATGTTTGTACATATGCCACATCTTGTAATTAATATAAGTAGTAATTGATCGTGAATGCGATAGTGATCACACACAATTATAGGCTCTAGTTCAATACATCAGACTCGTTAAAAGTAAAAACTCTTTATCCTTCTTTTAAAACTCTTATCACACACGTACATTCTCAAAAATTGCACGAAGTGATATAATGATTTTTTTAAATACTTGACTGGTTATAATGAGTTTATGTTATGATTCAACAGGTCTGGCTTAAAAACTTAGAGAACGAAATGCGTTCTTCACTGCAGAACATGACTTTGAAATGTCTAGTGACGAACTCATTACACGAACAGGACCCGTTCTCGTTGCCGACCCAGATACTTTGTCTCGCTCAAAACATTCGCTTCACCGAACAAGCGGAACGAGCGATAAACTCTAAAGAGCTCCATAAATTCAGAGCTAATGTTGAGAAAGAGAATTTGTATTACGCAGAAGCGGAGACCGATGACGAAAACGAACGCCTCAAGAGGCAAGCACTTATATTGCAGTGCGCTTATTATCTGTCCGTCATCAAAATACTCATCGACAATAATGTAACGTCAACAAGCGAATGGATCTGGCGAAAGCAATTCAGGTATCGTATTTCATTAAATACTTCAACGCTGTGTAGGTTTCTGTTTATATATAATACTTTTCAAAGTTTTATGAGGATACGTTTTAGGAGAAACGTATAAAACCTTTTTTTTTTTCTTTTTTTTTTTAGATTCTATTTACTGAATACTAAGGAAGTAGTTGCCAGAATGGGATTAGCGCAAATACCGTATTCCTATGAATATCTTGGGACACAAACGGGCCAGTTCGTGCGCACTGAAGTAGCTGACGAATGCTTCCTCATTCTCACTCAGGTATTTGAATTAATAATAATAAATAACTGGAAACAAATCGCGCACAGTCATCCGCCCCCAATTTAAGATTCTCCCTGTTATTGATACCAGAGACTGATAATCATACTTAAATGTATGTTTAAATATATACATATAGATAATAAACTCCCACAAAGAGCAAACAATATGTTTGCCCGATCTGGGAATCGAACCCACGACCCTCGGCGTAACAGTCAGGAGCGCCAACTGTTGCACCACCGAGTTAGTCAAAATTTGAAATATTAACGTGTTACATAGTTCGAATAACCAAAGTTTCTTGTTAAACATGTTTGTAACAGGCGCTACACCTCGGTTTTGTTGGCAATCCATTTGGACCAGCCGGTACGGGGAAGACTGAATCGGTTAAAGCTCTGGGTGGATTGGTCGGGAGGCTCGTTCTAGTCTTCAACTGCGATGAAGTATGTACTTTTAAATTAAAATCACTTTTCTTGAAACGATAAAAACATTATATTAAAATCAATGTAAAGCATAATTATCTAAGTAATTACAGAAAAATCTACACATTTAAGGATCCTAAACGAAGTATGATAATTTTAGCTATATATTACATACATACTCTGGTTCTAACCTAACCTCACCTAACCTAAGGCCAGATAGGCCATAAGCTGATCTGCCTAATATTGCTGAAAAAAAAAGCTCTGAAGCTTAACCTATTTCAAGTCAAGGCCAATAACCACAGTCATGAAGAAATTAATGCCGTTATCCACACTGAGACATGAAGGTTTCAATAGTATTGCTGAAAGTCTTTCCTATTATTCAATATGGGAGTATCCCCCCCCCCCATAAAATTGGGGGGAAACGGAAATAATTTCAGAGAGAAAAGTTTAATTAAGGTGATCGCATTGCGGCTACCAATGGTATGATCATTGCAGGATCCTCTTATTCTAAATAGAGGTAGTCGCAGTTTACACAAACAATGATTTCAGGCAATGGACGCGGAATGCATGGGTCGTTTGCTCACCGGGCTGGCGCTGAGCGGCGCCTGGGGATGCTTCGACGAGTTCAATCGTTTGACGTCCGACACCCTCGCGGCCGTCACGCATCAGTTCTCGTCGCTTCTGTCGGCCATGACCCACCGAACACCGGGAACTGTACCTACGGCCTCTCTCAATGGGAAAAATGTAATGATTGATGATGGTGATGATAATGATGAAATTATCATAAACCAACGTACACTACGTACGCTAATTGTTACAAACCTTCATACTGTTACGCGCTCGGGTTCGGGATAAATAAAAATTCTACCGAAGTGTAAATTAAACCTGTATTACCGCTTAGAACAATTAAAACACTGTAAAATTCTCAATTTACTTCTTCCGCTTCGCTTCAGGTGATCCGTTCGCTGTTTCGCTTCGAGTAGTTCCGATTACTAACTGACTGCGTGTTATCTTTGCAATGCTTTTATAGTCGATACGAAATCCCTAGAGTCGTCGAGAACATTTCTCACAAGTAGTACTTTCGGTAGTAGATTCATTCGCGAAGCAGTTGCTCTTGAGATGTTAGGTCTCCTTCGGAGGCGCTCGGTCAGCTGTTAGCAAATCCCACCCCTCCTAGCTGAGTCTTAGCTCACCCATCTGTACTGGTGAAACTGGAATGACCTCCGGGCCACCAGTAGTTCTTCAATCATAAAAAAAGGATGTTAAAATACTTGAAATCCAGGTATCAGTATCGGTGTGGTGTGGTGTGGCGGCGACGCTGAACCCGTCGTCGCGCGGGTACGGGGGGCGGCGCGCCCTGCCCCCCGCGCTGCGCCCCCTGCTCCGCCCCGTAGCGGCCCGCCCCGCCGCGCCGCGCCTGCTCGCCGCGCAACTGTTCGCCGCGCGCTCTCTGCCGCACGCAGAGCGCCTCGCCGCAGACTTGCACGACGTCTTCACTCTGGCCAGGTCTCATTACATAATTGATCTTGGAATTGGTTTCTTTTAGCTGTTTAGCTTGTACTTTGTAGAAACGAACAAATAGTTTTTCTATATTATGGACCCATAAATAAGTATAAGTTGAAGTGAGTTATCATCCTTCATAATGTAAGATAATTTTAGTATCGACAATTACGACACTGATCGTTGGCTTTGATTGTTCGTGGAAATCGATAAATTTTTGGAACTGCAACATTATACAACGAATAATTCATATTCTGGCTGTTTTATACCATAGGTATTAGAATGAATACCTTTTGATGTTCTATTAAAAATCTTTTTTTTTTCGAATGACTAAAATTAATGTTGGTTTCAATTCATTGAAATATCGTCGCATACGTTGCAGTGCGCTGCTGAGTGGACAGCGGCACTACGACTGGGGTCTGCGCGCGCTGAAGGCGGTGGCGGGGGGCGTGCGCGCGGGGGAGGGCGCGGGGGGCGAGCGCGCGGGGGAGGGCGCGGGGGGCGAGCGCGCGCACGCCGCCCGCTTGCTCGCCGTCAACAACGTCTCCAAACTAACTGCGCCGGATGCACGAATGTACGTAATTGCTTATTAATCACGGATAATTTTAAACTTGGAATCTGTCGTTGTTTTCTACAAATTCCGTGTGGAGAGGCGCTTTGAGCGATTGTTAATGAGGATCTCGACATCTCCTTTTTAACATCGTACTACTAACCATCGGTGCTTTCTTTAACATTGTGGTTAATAACATGTGGTAGGTAAATCCCCAAAATAAATATTTAATCACTAGAAAAAAAACAATAAGGCATTAACATTTTTTTTTTTTGCAGATTCCATAAAATACTGTCTCTCGTATTCGCCGATGTAAAAGATCTACATGCCACAGCTGATCCTATAGTGAACGCGCTGGGAGGATCCGTCCAGAATTTAAAACTTGTGGAAAATAAAGCACAGGTAAGTGAGAAACTGTCTTTCGGCAAGTGACGTTTGAGAAGGTCTTATAGTCACTGGTGTTAGTGATGTCATTAAAACAATGAAATAAATGAAATTAAATCTGGAAGCGCATTATAGATGATCGCAACCATTTCAACTTTTAAGAGTATATTATACTCAGGTCGCGTTTTCAGTCTATGTTGAGTTAACACATAACAGCTCGTTTCAAGCACCGACCACCATTTTCATTGAATGCGACTAAGGTACACATACAAACACTGAGCTTCTCACCAAATCTTTTGGGTGAGTCGCGATTCCGATCCGGTGGTAGATTCAGTGAAGCACTGTTCTTGCTAGGGCAGATGTTAGTAAAGACTCTCAAGCTGAGCACTGTGATCTCACCTACACACTCCGTGAAACCAGAATAGCCCCCGTTGCTACTAGTAGTAAGTAGGCAACGAAAGACAGTTGCTGTACTCTGCCAACCCTGAACCAAACTGTTCTAAAACAACCCCTTCATAATGTTGCAGTTACAAAAATGCATCGAGTTATACGAACAGCTACAACAACGGATGGGGGTCGTGGTGGTGGGCCCGCCCGCCTCCGGGAAGTCTACGATTAGGCGTCTACTTAAAACAGTACGTTAATATGTTCAATTCTACCCGTAATAACTTATAGGTGACGCAAATTGAACCCTTAGAGCGCGAAACGTCGATAGATCGACTCTCTATTAATGCGTATAAAGTGCGGAATGTACGGACTTGTACGGACGTGTCTTAGCACGCGCATGTATAACGTTTGAATAAGTTAATAACATTTAATAATAACCATTTATTTTAAAATAATTATGCTGTGAATTTAGCAATGATTTTTGTATTTATTTTTTCAAGATTTTTTTTTATATTTGTTTTTGTTTTCTAAAACTCCGTTAGCAGTTTCTATAAAATATGTGAAAATAAGTTTGGCATTAAAAGGGTTAAAATTTAAAATACGGTGTCTACTAAATTTTAATATCGTCAATGATTTAAATATAATCAATTGCACTTGTTCCTTTTGTTTTACTACTATATTCCGTATTCCGCGTCTTAAAGAGAAAAAATATTAAATACAAATAAAAATTTTACTGATTAAATGCTGATACAATTAAACTATTTCACGAATAACCTTTTTATCACATAGGCCCTCTTACAACAAGGAAAAACTATAATGGAGTACGTAATAAGTCCAAAAGCAATGAGCCGCGACTGGCTCCTCGGGCACATCGACCCTGACACCAGGCAGTGGACGGACGGGGTGATCTCTGCCACCGCCTTAGAGATATCCAATCAACCTCCTGGTAAGTAAACGACAGTTACTTATTGAAGTAAAATCATATTACTACCTAGTGAAACCTGGTCGTGCTCGCGACACCTGTCGTACTTTGCCGGTACTACAGACGATTTTCCTAAAAGTCCCATAAGTTCTGTATAAAGTTCAAACTCAGTCAGATAAAAGCCCCTCGTCACAAAATGAGTAACAAACAATCATATTTATCTATCTGACCCCAATATCGTCATCATTGTGGCAGATTGAGCGTCGTTATATTTAGTGACTTCTATGAATTTTGATAACTGTTGACGTTAAGTGTTTGTCGAGATTTTTTTGCTCCTTCAAGTGCCAATTAGCTGTCTTTTTTAAATCTGTCTTAAATTTGACCCTCTAGTCTCGACCAGAGCGTACTGTTTATATTATTGTTCCCTATGCTGACTGATTAATAACTAGCACCGCCCTCTCCTCCTCGCGCGTTTCCTCACCGCTGAGGGTCGTGAACATTATATTTCGACAGGATTTTACTCCTTGTAATGTCCCGCCAGCGCCTTCGATCATTGGCCGCATGAAGGGCGTCGTGGAATGGGATCTCTAGCGTGGTGCGGATTTGGTCGAACCACCTTGTCGGACTGCGCCCGCGCGTTCTCTTTCCCTCAATCTTCCCTGTCACGAATAGTCTCTCTAAGCTATCCGGTGTTTTCCAAGCAATATGACCGAAGTATTCGAGTGAGCGGCGAAGGCAGAGTGTGGACAGTCTTGTCTTGATCTGCAGTTGGTCTAAGATAAACAGATTTCTTCTCTTCGCTCTCCAAGCTATCCGGAGCATTCTTCTCCAACTAGCACCTAAACTCTCTTCAATAAATGAATGGCAATCAAAATGAAAACTCCAAAACAATAATTGATATTGAAGTTAATGTCACGCTTTGCTTCGATATCTATACTAATATATAAATCTACAGTGGTTTTTACGGATTTTCCGTTATAACAACTGAACCATGCATCCGATTGACTTGAAACTTGGTATCTATGTAGAAAATACATTACTTAATGGATAGGCTAATATGTATATGAGTGTTGGACTTCCTATACCAGTTGCGGGGGTGAGAAATAATGTTAATTTTAATTGCCCAGCGAAGCGGATGGGTACAGCTAGTACTACATAATTTCCAGATGTATGGTCTTGGGTCGTGTGCGACGGAGACATAGACCCCGAGTGGATTGAGTCTCTGAACTCCGTGTTGGATGACAACCGGCTGCTGACGCTGCCGTCCGGCTGGCGGGTGCAGTTCGGGAACAACGTCAACTTCATATTCGAGACGCACAGCCTGGAGCACGCCTCGCCCGCCACCATCTCCAGAATGGGAATAATATTGATGAGGTAAACCATTTTCAACCTTATATCCCTAACATATCACTTCACTTCTGCTTTTTGACTGTTTTTTGAATGTAAATTGTGTATTGGTGTGCAATAAAGTGTATTCTCTCTCTCTCTCTCTCTCTCTCGCTCCCTCTCTCCCTCCCTCCCTCCCTCCCCCCTTAAAGTAAGATAAAATTAGGTATCGATTTTGTAGTAGGCAAAATATAGGTAAACAAAAAAAAAACTAAAACTAAACTACGCTCTTTTGACAGTATTTATGAGAAAAATACTGGTGATTGTTGGAGTGATCGTCTGGGTTTCTTATAAAAAGACGCAAATTTGCATGGATAGTTTTTATTCTAACGGCGATATACTTTTTTGTGTCAGTGGTCATTGACGACGCAACAAGAAGAGAGGGGCGACCACTACAAATGACATTGACACATATTAGGCGAGTGACAGCTGTCAGTTGGTATTAATATAAATATGTGTTTAGGAATTATACAATTCTAACAGTGATACCAAATGATTCCGCATATTAACTTAATTTCGAATATTTTTGGAAATTGTACACTTTTAATGCGAAAAGACGATATGTTGAGCAGTGATGACGTCAGCTGCGAGCTAGACGTGCTGCGGGGCTGGGTGCGCCGCACCGACCACGAGGCCGCCAGCCCGGCGCTCCCGCTGCTGCAGCGGGCCATCACCACCACCGTCCAGTGGCTCCACCGACACCAGGGCGCCGCCCTCACCAAGCTGTACAACGTGGCCGTAGTCCGACAGATACTTACACAGTTCGAATACCTAGTTCAAACCGCGAACACGAACTCGACACAACCCGGTCCCGAGGAAATGGTTATATGTGCGATACAAAGAAGCGTCGTCGACTTATTGAAAGAGGCCGCCGTTCCCAGTTTTTATGACGAGGTAATAAGCCTTTAATTTATTAGTATTTTTTTATTACTAATAAGAGTCGTCGTGGCCTAACGGATAAGACGTCCGGTGCATTCGTGTTGAGCGATGCACCGGTGTTCGAATCTCAGGCGGGTACTAATTTTTCTAATGAAATACGTACTTGTAAATGTTCACGATTGACTTCCACGGTGAAGGAATAACATCGTGTAATAAAAATTAAACCCGCAAAATTATAATTTGCGTAATTACTTGCGACCTTAGAACTTATATCTCAAGATGGATGGCGCGTTTACGTTGTGGATGTCTATGGGCTCCAGTAACCACTTTACACCAGGTGGGCTGTGAGCTCGTCCACCCATCTAAGCAATAAATAAAAAAAGAATAGATAGAAGCTCGCGACGCACCTGGTATTGAGCTGTCACCGGATGCCATAGACATTAACCACGTCAATACCGCCGTCCATCTTGAGACATGAGTTGTAAGTCTCCGTTTTTACAGTATAACAGCTTCACGACAGAAATAGGCAGCTTACAAGACGCCAGTACAGTAAAGATACCTATTAACAACTAACAGTATTGGACTAGTTTATTATTGTTTTTATATGGCGTACGCAAATATCATAACGATAGCTACGTACACCGTTCGTAAGGGAAGTTACATGTTACGAGCTTTTAGTTTTACTCGAGAGCACGTGTGACCGGTTGCGAGCCTGACACTTGTCTATGGACTTCAATTAGATTAACACTAGATATGTTAAATTTAATTTTGCAGATAAGGTATTAGATACGCTTAACTCAAGTTTAGCCTTGAAAAATAAATATTATATCCAGATATCTTCAGTGTTGGGTCCGCCCCCGCCCGAGCCCCCGTCCCCCAATGAATGGGTTTCGGAGTCCCTGTACATGTCGGCCAGACTCCTCGCCGTGGAGTCCGTCGTCAGGGCGTGTCTGGCGTCCGACTCGTCCCATCTGCTAATTGTGGGCCCCGATGCGTGTGCTAAAAGGTAGAATAAATTAATAAGTGAATTTATCTCTTTAGAAGTTTTTTCTCTCGACCCCCCCACTCATAAAAAACAATTTAACTGTTTTTTAATTTTTAAATAAACTACTACTAATTGAATAAGAACTGTCTGATGAACTCATCTTTGTTTAATACTTCACTATTAAATTTTATTGCCTTGTATTTATTTCACTTTTACACTAAACACAATTACCCGAGCACAACAATGGCGAAGAATTTTAGGTGCGTGAGAGCAGACATAGACACTAACGCGCATGCGCACTTGTCAGTACCCAGGCAGAAAAAGTTAGACTTTCTTCCCTGTACAGCGGGAGGAAAACCGAACTTTCGGCGTAGGTTGGAAAAAAATATATAAACCATTCTCAAACACGAAAGTTTTTATGTACCTGTCAACATTATCGTGTATATTTAACTAATATTTTGTGTAACACGCAATGTAATATAAAATGACACGAAAGACCTGCGGTTTCAGACAAATCGAGAACACCTACTATTCTTTGTTTAAAAATCTCAATTAAAGTACCTGACGCCTTTTCATTCGAGATCTTTCTACTTTTAGTGCGTTAGTGGAACACATTCTGAAGGAGAGCAACAGTCCTGTAATAACGATTGACTGCACGCCTATATTGGAGCCGGCTGACATAATACGCGAACTAAAGAGGGTCAGTATAATTTGTGTATGCGATGTGATCTACTATAGTGAGTTAAACGTATATTAGTGTGGATATCAGTCTCTGGGTAACTAACGCGAAATTTAATCTTCACTCTAATGACTAAAGGTAGGGTACCTGGTATGGGAGACTGATATGAAGAAGATGAAGTGAAACTTCTGTAGGCACGTTCAGAGTAAATTTTAACTCGCGACAGATTCGTTACGGCTAGAGAGAAAAGATACAATTTAGGACGAGCAAGAGTGAGAAAATATACAGACCGTCTCGATATTTATAGCGATATTTTCTATACACAATTTAAAATATATATAAATAGTGAAGAGATCGTTTCTCTTATACAGAGCATTCCCTGTTACAAGAGAAATTTGATTTAATGATTATAAATTAAGAAAATCACAATATTACACACCCAAAAGAAGTTTTACTTCTTTCACCGGCGCCAAGTTACACGCGCATTTCTTTATTTATTTATTCTCTTCTTCTCAGTAGAAAGGACACATCTTATTCATCTATATTACGATTGATACATTTTGTCAGTTTTTTTTTTATAACGGGCTTATAAAGCTCCGATAATTAATCATGAATAAGATTGATGAATCAGAAGATTTAGTTTGCTTCTGTATAACTGTACAGCATAACGTCGCTCGGTCCGGCGGCGGCGGCGCGGTGCACAGCGGCGCCCGCACCACGCTGTACGTGCGCGGCTTGCAGCGGGCGCGCGCGGACGCCTGGGGCTCCTGTCCGGTGCACTCCTTCCTGCTGCAGGTGAACGAATAGCTAAATAACAATCAGCAACTCTCGCAAAACAATTGTCGACTTACAATAGAAAGTTCAGCATAAGATTATATGGAAAACTAAGCGATGATTTCGTTAAAGACAAAGGAGCATACGACTCTGCTAGTGTTAAGTGTTACGAAATATTTGTCTAATATTAAGTTGATGTTTCTTTAAAATCGACGAGAAAGTAGTATAAAGTGTGTTGATATTAGAGTGCGTACGCAAGTAACAAGAGACATAACATTGAGACTAGTTAAAAAGTAGTAGGTGGTCTTTCTCCAGTACCAGATTAGTTTTTGCGTCAAATAATTGTTTCATTTACGGAAGGTATTTTTTTCAATAGGCACTTTGTAGTTTATGATTAATAATTTTTTATGGTGTCTTCGGTTTCACGGGGTATAACGTTCTTGTGTGCCAGTTGTTGCAGCAGGGCGGGTGGTGGAGCGAGGCGGCGGCGTGGTGCGCGGCGCGGCGCGTGCGCGTGCTGGCCGCCGCCACCGCGCCCCCCGCGCCCCGCCTCGCCGCCGCGCTCGCCCGCGCGCACCTCGCGTACGTACCGACACACAACCATTCAAAAAACTAACAACTCCCTTTTTTTGGCATTTGTGGGCTGACGATAAGATACGACCTACCTGGTGGCATCAAGTACACAGCCAAATACCTATCGCTATCATTTATCATTTACATGAAAATTAATATATTTGTAACTAGTTTCTGATTGTAGTTTGATGCCTACAGTCTAACTTACTAACATAATATTTAAATAACTCATCAACCCTTTTAATTAATAATAAGCGAATATTGATCTGATTTAATTGCTACATCGAGCTAAAATTATACTATTTAATATTATCTATACTACTCGTACATTATATTTTAGCGATCCGGACGAAGACGAACTATTGCAATTAGCAACGAACTATTTATCACAGTCTGTGGATAAAAACATTTCAGCAAAGGAAATCACAAGTCTCGCTTCTAAAATGCTATCCCTATTCCAAGAGGTAAACAAATAAATTTAAAAAAGTTTAATGACATTAAAAATATATTATAAAAGTAAACTGCTGTTTTCGATCTAATAAATACATCCCTATTAAGTTATTCACGATAGTCGCTTACCTCCATTTATCATTAAAGGTAACCGAGATATTTAATACGCGACCTCATTACAAATGGAACGCTTCTCATTTGAAAAAGTGGTGCGAAAATGTGAAATGGTACAACCCGAAGAACACCGAAGATCTACTCACGGTAAATACGAACTTTCAACTGTCGAGTTCTTTTTTTTTATAAATTAATCGAAATATGTCACGGGAGCTATTTTAAAAGTGTCTTAGGAAACAAATGTTAAGTAATACAACAGTTGTTAACTATTCTCGCACTTTCGAAGGCAATCGTTTCGGAGGCGAATTTCATATTTCGCGATCGATTCGTAACTGACGAAGAAAAGTTGAGGTTCAGCACTATGTGTCGAGGTCACTTGAAGAACGACGCCACCCCGGTGTACTATACGTACAAATTGCGAGGCGACGGTGTGTATTTAGAGACGATTGATCAAACCGGCTGGCGACAATACATCAATAAACTCATTAATCAATGCTGTAAGTATTCAGAGCTTTAATGCATAGGCAAAAACAGTTTATTAAAAAAACATAAAAAAAAACAATCTATCATAATGTACCTTGTAAAAAATTAAATAAAAATAAAAATATTTTCTTTTATACTCTGTGCCTTCCTAAACTATTCAACCGATTTTTTTCGAAGATTTAAGAAACCTTAGAAAACCTAAATTAACGAAATAAAATAATGCACATTACTTCGCTTTCTCCGCATTCTCGTCAACAAGTCCATTCATCCGATTGTGATGAAATTGGCAATTCTTTTTGGGATTTAAGGGAAATTTACATCACCTAGTACCGGCGAAGTACGATAGGTGGTGTGATGATAGTTTCTAGAAATCAATCAATTTTTTCCAAATAATTAACCATAGTCACATTATTTTCATACATACATACTCACTGATTTTCTGTTGTGTGTGTAATGTTTGATGTTTATGATTAAGAAAAAAATATATTTTTCAGTGGCAGAACATGAATATAATATATTTGGGGACAGCGGAGTCGAGGTGTGTGACGAACTCAACGTATTGTGTCCTGCCATGGCTCGAGCTGTAAGTTACAGTTTATTTTATTTTATATGTAATATCAATTTTATTCAAAACATTATTTATTACGGGTCTACTTTCGATAGTAATTTTTTAAATAATATATAGACTATCCTCTCTGTGTGCCCGAGCACTTGCTCTTTTAGTTATGATGTGTTAAAATAACTCGTAAATAGAAGTTTTCTCATATTTGGCCTCATAATATCGTGTCGTCAGCGCCAGCTCTATTCCGATAAGAACCGAATGATTGATTAAATTGATTGATTAAATAACGATTGTAACTGACATTCAACTAGATCGCCTTTGCCTGACTTAATGACTTAGTTAGCACCCCTAACTATTAGACGTCGGTCGAGGATTGTGGTTTCGGTTCCCCTGTTAGGCGAAAATTCATGTAACGATTAGTTTTAAAGGCTCATATCTCGGTAGTTAATATCTATATGTTTTCACATAAGCAAGTATTGAGTACGTCATCGCGTATATAAGAGTCTGTGGTTCCCTTAATGTAGGGAAGGGAAGTTGGTAGGACCAGATGACCGTGTGTTGTTAGTAAAAATAAAATCTTTGAACGTAAAACGAATGTATAATCAAATTTATGATCTTTTTCGTGTCTATATATCACTACAGATCAATTAAATAAAGGTTTAAGAGTTGTTACCGTGGTTGTGAGTATGATCAGCCCACTAAGTTTTTCCGATCCCGTGGTAGATTCCGCGAAGCACTGCTCTTGCCAAGGCTAGTGTTAGTAAATTCTCTCAGGTTGAGCCCGTGAGCTCACCTGTCCAGGAGTAGCTAGAATAGCTCTTTAAGCTACCAGCGAATAGGTAGAAAAAAAAAGAAAAAAAAAGAAAAAAAAACAGAATATGACCGTACTTGTACTGCAGGCTAATGGCGGTATGGTAGTGTGCGTGGGCACGGCGGGCGTGGGCCGCGCCGCCGCGAGTCGCTTGGTGTGCGCCGCGCTGCAGGCCGCGCTCTACCCCATCGACAATCCCTCGCAGTTTAATGGACAGTTCAAAAATGTATTGTTTTCTCGTTATTTTACTTATTCTCTATCGCACTAACTATAATTACACAATCAAAAGACCGATTGCCTTTTTAATCGGTTAGGCTCTAATGGCAAGTCAAGTTTGATAGATGGGAGTGTTTTGTTCGAAATTATAATTAACATAATGTTTTGAAAAACGAACGATAAGGAAGCAGCAGTTATATGGCCACATAAATTATATTCAAGTGTTAGTCTGTACAACAATTATGGACTAGAAAGAGACAGTTATATTTAATTTTGTTTTTTTTATTTTTGGGGTTGTAATTTTTTCAACACAGGCATTGTCATCGTCCGGAGACGCCACGCATACGCTAGTGGTGCTGTCGGAATCTGCTGCGAACAGTGCAACCATAGCGTGTATAGAAGCTCTGATCAGAGCGCGATCTTTGAATGCCATTCCCGAGCACATGTTACCCGGTGCGAACAACCCACACATGTTGGACAGTAAGAAATAACTTTTTAAAACACAATTAACATGAATACATTGGAACATCGATAACGATTCACGAACTATTCCGAAATATAAATTCAAACATTGTGTGCTATTTACAGATATAAAACAATGCCTAGGTATTGTGATATGCCTTGACAAGAACCAAAATAACCTAGCAGAGCTAATAGAGAAATATCCCATACTTTACAATCAAGCCGATTTAATATGGTTAGAGAAATGGTCGGAAGAGACACTGCGGGATGTTCCGTCATTGATCATAGATAGGTATCGATTGTATCGAGCAATAGAGTCTACCTACATATCGATATTAAAACACGTAGTATTGGCACACATTGTCAACGTTGCACTTGCACTCGGAATTAGATATTTTTTTCTGTATATTTGTAATCCCTATTACATATCGTAGTACTCATTTTTTGTGTAAAACAAAATTTGTTGCTTACGGCAGTGATAAATTGTAGTTATATAAATTGTAATCTCAATGTTCACAGACTTCTAAAGGAGAATGTAACTGATATTACAAAGGATCAACTCGAAAAAATTCCTATCGATGGATTCGTTAAAATTCACAAAAGCCTCGAGACTGATTGCATGCGAGCTCCGTGCCGATATGTCAACTTCGTCAAAACCTACTTCTATATCATGAGCCGAAAGAAGACGGCCCTCGTTCAAAGACAAAATACACTTTCGGTTCGTTGAAGTTTGTTGTAATAGAGGTTTTAATAATTCTAAACTTTCCTTAAAAGTTCCTTCCTGTGCATGACATTTCTTTTGATATATGAATTTGATATATGATATTTATTTATGTATATGAGTTTATTATTCTTTTCGGCTATTAATTTCTTTCCTACGATGTTTCTTGTACTCACCGATAAGATCGCTTTTTTGCATTTTTTGTCTTAAATCCTTTGATTTCAATTTGGTGTAAAGCCGCTTTCAAACTATGCTATAATATGATAGCATATAGTAATATAATATTGCGCACCATAAATTGTTATGGACACGTTCACACTGTACTGTACTATATATTGTTGACTAAGGGCGGATTCGACCAAACTTAAATTTAAACTCGAGTAACTATACGAGGAATAACCTATTCCATTATTTTAATCTCGAGTAAATCCATAGTCGTTTTTCCACGTATACTTGCGCTAGGAATAACAATACGCGAATAGCAGAGTGAATGGTGAACAAAAATAAAATCCGGCAAATAAATGTTGTTGTTCAACGGCATAGTGTAAGAGCATACAAATCGTCAACTCGATTTTGCCGTATTTTAGTGTGAAAAAGTAGCTGTTGTGTAAGATATCCAGCTGTCAAACGTATTATTTTTATTTCTTGTTTGTTTGAGGGAATTGTCAAGTTTTGTCGTGTGGTTTTATCTTTTTTCGTTTAAACGTTGCATTCAGACTATTAATAATCATTTAGTGCATTGCGTTGACTTGAAATTAAAACAGAATAAATATTTATGAAATGACAGAAATCAGATGTTGGACTGACAGACGCCATTACTTTATTCTAGGAATAGCTCCGTTATTCCGTGCGAAACGGCGGTATAGTAACAATTCCCGAATAGGCCCACTATTCTTAGAATTGTAGTTGGTAAAACGTAAAATTGATTTACTCTCGATTAACTGACGAGTTATTCTAAGAATAAGATTTACTCTTGTTTGGTCGAATCGACCCTTAGTATACGATGCTATACTAAATGGCACTATAGCATAGCGTAGTCTGAAAGCAGCTTAAAGCGAAATATAAAGAATATTTCGCTTTAATAAAAAAATTACAAATTACAATTACAAATTACAAATAAAAAAATCTGAAAACGGAATACGACAGGCCGGCCTCGATGCCTTGAAGCGCGCGCGTACTGAGGTGGCAACACTGCAGACCGACGCGTCCAAACAAGAAGCCGAACTCTCAGATAAACAAGCGAAAGCTAATCAGGCGCTGGACCAGATCAGCGCCACGGTGCGCGCCACCACCGACAGGAAGGAGGAAATGCACGCCTTGAAGAAGAACATCGAAATTGAAAACGAGAAATTACAGAAACAGTTGAGTTGTTCATGTCCTAATCAATCGTCGGGCTCACTTAGTGGTCAATAATGTAATACGGTACGTTAGACTTTAGAACTTATATGTGACCTTAGAACTTGTGGGTGGCGCATTGACGTTGTAGATGTCTATGGCTCCAGTAACCACTTAACAGCAAGTGGGTTGTGAGCTCGTCCACTCGTTTAAGCAATTAGATATATATATATTTGTAATCGTCGTGGCCTATATGATAAGACGTCCGGTGGATTCGTGTTGAGCGATGCACCGGTGTTCGAATCTCAGGCGGGTACCAATTTTTCTAATGAAATACGTACGTAACAAAAATGTTCTGGATTGACTTCCACGGTGAAGGAATATAACATCGTGTAATAAAAATCAAACCCGCAAAATTATAATTTGTGTAATTACAGGTTGTAGGACGTTTTGTAAGTCCGCACGGGTATGTACCATCTCCCTGCCTATTTCTGCCGTGAAGCAGTAATGCGTTTCGGTATGAAGGGTGGTGCAGCCGCTGTAACTATACTGAATACTGACCTTAGAACTTATATCTCTGGACTCCGGTAACCACTTAACCAAGTGGGCTCACTCGTCCAACTATCTATGTAATAAAAAATAAAAAGTTTGAATATTTTTAGGAAAGAAGAAATCGAAGCGGAGCTTGCATCAGTAGAGCCAGTGATTGCGGCCGCTCGGGCTGCCGTAGGAGACATACGGCCCGAATCACTCAGCGAAGTGCGTTGCTTTCTTCTTAAATATATAAAAATCATACGTGAATTAGATACAGTTTGTTGGTTCACATGACAGGTGCGGTCGTTGCGCGCCCCGCCGGATGTGGTGCGGGACGTGCTCGAAGGGGTGCTGCGGCTCATGGGCATCGCCGACACCTCGTGGCACTCCATGAAAAACTTCCTTGCGAAACGCGGAGTCAAGGAGGACATAAGGTTCGTTTCATTTAGAACCATTTGATACCTACAGGCGAGCACGCGGCTGACCCGTTGCGGCCATTAATAGGTTCTTCGTTCATCGGAAATATACTTACATATTATTATGTTCAAAGATTGGGAATTGAAGCAGTGTTAAATCGTGGCATAAATAAAATACTACTTTCAACGGTTCCCACCTCGGACTTTCTTCTGTCCGATAACGCAGAAACATCAGAAACATAAATAGGAAACAAGAATTACAAACCACAACTTTAACACAATATTGACTGAGAACTGAATCTAAGTCTTGCGATATCGAAATCACAGTCGTTAATAATAAAATTAAACCAACGAGTTGTTTTACTACACCTGATTTTAGGCAATAAAACTCAAACGGTTCAAACTGTTTACCTTTTCTTCGTTCGTGTCCGCGGTTCTAATAGTTTTACGAGAGTAAATCGGATGGTAGGTGCCTAGACGCGAGCCAGATAAGCCCGGCCGCTATCGAAGGTGTGAAGAAGCTGCTGGAGCGTCGCGGCGCGTCGTTCGAGGCGGCGGCGGCGCGGCGCGCCAGTGCGGCGTGCGCCCCGCTCGCGGCCTGGGTGCGCGCCAACCTGCGCCACGCCGACGCGCTCGTCCGCGTGCGCCCGCTGCAGGACAAGCAGGCCACCTTACACAAGTACGCGCACTACCGCACTTGTACACTTGCATCTGTCACATGTCGAGCTTCACTAGCTTGTATAGAAACGTTCCCTGCATTTAGTTATACTTTTAATTTTATACGCAACCGAAAACACAAGTGACGTCACGATTAGAACAGTTACAGAAATGTAACTTTATCGAAAAACAACTTCCGCCTGAGGTAATTTAGATGTTGTTTCGAAAAACGCATTATTTAGAAATAATATTGTTTTCAATAAAAATAACTAGAATATCCGAAAAAGATCGATAATTTATGTGCAACATTATAATTGAAGCAAAACGATATCGCTCAATACTAACCACACTTGGTGAATGTTGTACTCGCATAATAAGTACAAAAGAAGAATTGAGTATGTCGTTTGACAAAACAATTATCCAAGATTTAGTTCACAGCACATTAATCTTGATATTTTTTAGAAATACCTTATCGGTTCACGTTTTTCGTTTAACTGTACATTCCCCATACCTAATTGTGGATATAATGATTGATAGGAACCTCCAAGAAGCCGAGGATCAGCTGTCGGCATTGTCGAGCGGGCTGGCGACGGTGGACGAGCGCGTGGCAGCGCTGAAGGAGCAGCTGGGCCGGCACTCGCGGGACGCGGCCGCGCTCGAGCTAAGCGTGGCCAGCGCCGCGCAGACCATCGCCGCCGCCACGCAGCTACTCGACCAGCTCGCACACGAATACACGGCCTGGGAACGTGACGTAAGCTACATCTTGCGTGCCATCTACATATGCACAACATCTTATACAATCTTAGTCCCTAGCATTTGTCTTCAATTAACCTTATACTATTGACAAACTTCTACCAACTCGTTCCTATTGCCAACTCTAGGCTATTAGGGTCAAGCTAATCTTAAAACTTAAGCTTGTCGAAAAAATATCGATATATCGATAATTTTTGTTCCACGTGCCGATGCGTTAGAGCGATATTTAATGTTTTGAAATATCAACATAAATTTCCAATTATTGTTAAAGCCTGTGAAAAGTGATTATTTTTCAGACAAATAAATGAATAATTCAAAGATTAGATTATTAAATAAAACATATAATTTTATGTAAATGAAGACATTACAGATATTTTCAGTTAATTCGTTTTTTTATTCAGTCATGTGAGATTAACATAGATATCTCAATATATTAGACTTTTAAAGCGCCTCTATTTCTCTTACGAATAGATACTTCTTTTTGAAAATTTAAATTTATCTTATATATCGATACTCTTTGAAACTAACACCTGTACCAAATTACAATCCCTGTTCAAAATTGTAACAATTAGACGTGTTCTTAAAACTACAGTATTCCTGAATGATTATTTAGGAACGAATTATTCAAAAAATTATTTTTAATAAATTTTGAATAACTGCCAATTTCTATAGTAGTGACATTTGGAGTTTGCGGGTGCATAAATTTTCGACAACTCAAATAAATGTATAGAACGCTAACTTTAATGTCACGTTTCCTGATGAGTTGCTAAGTATACACAATAGCTGGCTCTAATACAATGAAATATGGGTTTGGCTAAATTAAAGAAATAAAATTCGAAAATAGTAAAATATGCGAATGATTTTTGAAATATTTTGCAGCTGGCAAACATTTCGACGGAAATATCGCAGCTGAGCGTACGTTCGTTGTTAGCTGCGGCCTACGTCGTGTACCTCCCCGACCTGACAGAGCCACAAGCTCTGTGAGTATACATTTTGTAGCACGACGGTAGCGAGAATTGGGTTTTGCTCCCTATTTACAAGCACCTTAAGTACTATTTTGTCTGCCGGTTAAATATTTTAATGATTCAGTACGTATGCTTCAATTTCCTTGGCACGCGTGGACTTGTCTTTCTAAATACGTAACTTAGCCACGATTTATACCTTTTAATTTTTCGCCAGCGATAAATATTGTACACTCAGTACAATAAGGCGGTATGACTACGCGGGTCGGAGGTTTGGATATTAATAATATGCATTTATTACAAGCATCATTATTATTTAGCGTTTTTTCTTCCTTGTCGGTACAATAATTCATTAAATATTATTATCAAAAAATCTATTAGGTTATATTTCTTTTTTTTTTCAGGGTTTACATACATAAATGGAGTGAGTTTGTTGGATTTGACGACTCCTCATTTTCTGTCATCAATTTCCTGTCTACGACGGAGAAGCAGTTGAAATGGGACGCGGACGGTCTTCCCGCGGATAGTTCAGCTGTGAAGAATGCCGTTTTAATCGATCAGGTATTGAGTGTGAACCGTCGATGCGGAGCGTCGGAATACCGACTATTGCGCAGTTTGGTTATAGGGTTATAGGTATTACGTATCGACCTTTAAGGAAGTGTCTTAGCGCGCGCATGTATAACGTTTTTAATAAGTTAATAACCTGTATAAATAACCATTTAAACATTATTTTGCCGGTAATTCAGCGTTGATAGCATTGTGTATTATTTTTGAGTTAACGGTTTTTCAAAAAACCTTTTGTTATAACAATTTTTGCAACATACGTGAAAATAAGCTCAGCACTAAAAGGGTTGAAATTGTAGAAAAGTCCGAACTGTTGACTATTTAGAACTGTTTAAAGTCACCCATCATAACTGCATCCTTTCAGGTGCTAGAAGCCCAAAAATGCGGCCTCACTCCGTTCCTGATAGACCCGGACGGCGAGGGCATGACGTGGCTAAAGAACACGCTCGCCGATCAACAATGCGATTTTGTTTCACAAAACAGTGAGAAGCTATCTACCGCCGTTCAGTATGCATTTAGGTAGATAAACAATTTTAAATATGCAGTATGAATTTCTTTGCGCTTTGAGCGATGTAGTGTGTCTTATAAATCGATGAACATCGGCTGCACGCACGAAATACTGTCACGTTTTGCCTGAGCCTGAGCGTGCAAGTGAGAGCGCGGGACAAGCGATAGAGAGGCTCGATAGGCCCAAGCGTTGGCTTGTGACACATTTATCTCTCTTCTCGCGTGACGTCATAGCTAACAGTTCAAATATTTCTGCTACTGATATCTTAAGTTTGGTAAACGAGTACAAGCCAATTCTGATATTAAGTGATTACAGGAGCTCACAGACATCACAGCGTAAACGCCACCACTAACCATGTATTAGTACCCAGTAGTCGCTGGTATAAAAATATAATCCCCAGGGACAGGTAACCAAGACGTTTTGCGGCTTAAAGGGCGTGACAGGCATTTAGGATAATGAGCTATCGAAACTGTTCAGACTGGGCCGCATCTTGGTGATCACGGAGGCGGAGCACGTGGCGGAGGCGTACGGCGCGCTGGCGTGTGGGCGGCGCGGTGCGGCGGCGCGCGTGCTGTTGCACTGCCGTGACGTCACGGCGCCCGCGCGTCTGCCGCCGCATCAGCGCGCCGCGCTCTCTCTCCTGCACTTCACCGCCAGACTCGATGGTCTCACCGGTATGCATTTAGTATATTTTTGAGAATGTTAAAAAATTTACGTCGTCTAAATTGTTTTGTTTTGTCAGTCTTGTAATAATGATTGTCTATTGACCATTGATTATTTAATTCTGTGAAGGTGCACAGTTGCAGAAATGGAGTTAAGTTGATGACTTCTTTTGTTCTTTTAAAAAGAAAAGTATAGTCATATTAATTTGTGCCACAAATTTCAAAGTCGGAACGACAATAAACAACCACTACGTAAACAAAAAACAATAATAGGAAATTAAGTTTTGTAGTTGTTAAACTATTACAAATTTTTATTACAGTTCAATGAAATTTAATTGAGTAACATTGCGTTATTTTAAGTACTACTAAATTTACTAAATTACTAGCTGTACTCGCCCGCTTCGCTGGGCATTTAAAATTAACATGATTATTTATTGTCATTATTATTAGGGAGTCCAATACTCATATAAATATTAGCCTATCCATTAAGTACATGTATTTTATACATGGATACCAAGTTTCAATTCAATAGGATGCATGGTTCAGTAGTTATAACGGAACATCCGTAAAAACCACTGTAGATTTATATATTAGTATAGATACTTTTCCGTGATTTTTACTGCCCTCGTATCTGCAATCACCAGCGTTACTTGACCCGATACTGGCATTTAGCGAAGCACACTGAGACTGTCATTGTTCCACGATTAGACTCTGATATATTATTAAAAAATACAATACCTGTTTTCATAGCCTCAAAAGCCTACAAATATTCGCATTACAAGTCAAGTAATTGCCATCTCTATGAGAACCTATTATTGATGTATGACTGTAAACATTCTCATGATTTATTTTCAGATCAGCTCATCCATTACGCTTTACAACAACAAAATCCGGATATGAATGAAAAATTGAAGGAAATCAAAATTCAAAAAGCTACCTACCAGAAACAACAACACGAGTTGCAAGTACGAACAAAGAAGTCTTCTTACAAGTTCTATTATTTTCATATATACTAAAAAATGTTTTTTGTTCAGGAAAATCTGCTTAGGGACCTTTCCGGGAACGTGGACATCTTGCACGACGCGAACCTGTTGGCGTCGTTGAACAGGACGCGCGCAGCGAACGCCGCGATAAGGGAAGCGCTCGACGGGGCGCGCGCGCTCGAGGCGCAGAGTCGCGGCGCGGGGGAGGCGCACGCGGCCGCCGCCCGCCGCACCGCGCGCCTGGCGCTGGCCGTGCGGCGCGTGGCGGAGCGGCGCCCGCTCGTGGCGCTGCCCGTGGACGCCGTGCTCGAGATGTTCGCCGATGCACTGCGTACTCTTGGCGTGAGTAGATCATACACTTATTGTTTCCATCTCATATTCAGCGGAAACGTATCATTTTGATCTGAATACAAAATCTATAAATATTATCATCACTTTTATGTTTCTTAGAACTTACTTTTATACGGTTAGATATTAAGAGTGACATAGTACATAATCTTTTTATTTCGAAAGTCATTCATTTCACCAATAAAAGGGAGGTACAAAGATTTTAACGTACATAATATACAGATATTGCCATTACATGCTATATGCGCTGCCGTGGTCGGTCCTCCCTCAATATCTCTTGGTTTTTTTTAATATTATTTTTTAGATCCATTCACCTATTAGGTTAAGTCGGCTAATATCTCTTGTTGGTTCCAGCAAAAATCTCAACCAAAAACGGACGACGTCATCAAGTATGTGACGAGGAGAATCATTGAAAGAGTTCTCTTGGGACTTTATAAAAAAGATAAATACATCATTGTTCTTCATCTACTGAAAGAAGTCTACGATGAGCTCATGCCAGATAAGGTAATAATAGTCGCCGGTGTGTTCGCAATTTTGTATCAACTTTGAACTGTTCTAATTACGGAACGCAATTATTATTCATGGCGCATGTCTTTTTCAGTTGTGGAATTTACTCGTAAGTAGCTACGATGTCGTAGAAGATACAGATAATGTGAATGAAATTAGGAGATCATATCCGTGGATCCCAGATGGATGCGTAAGAAAAGTTGCGAAACTGAAGGTAATATACGAATCATTTTATTAAATAAAGTAATTTTAATTTGAAACGTTAACATCTGAGAGGTACATTTTAAGAATTTGGGCTGCAATAGTAAAAAACGTTGTGATGTCGATTCAATACGATGATTCGAGATGAATAGTTAGACGATGTTTTAATACCTTTGGTAATGAGGACTTGTTCGCACAATTAAAATAAATTCAAACAAAGACAACATTATATTTCTAATTTCTCGATTATTTTCATTATAAATACTGTTATTTTACCACGTTAAGGTAATTTTAGTGAAAATTCGATGTTTATGCATCAACCGTGATCATGTTGCATCTTAAGAAAATGTGCTTGCATCATTTATACATAATTGATAACTTACTTTTCTTTTGCTATTTACTACTATTTATTTTCATTTTTTATAACTTATCTCTCGTCTATCTCTAATTACATATGTAGTAAATGACAGTTATTCTTAATTCAGATAACGGATGAGAATCTATTTAACAAGTTGTGTTTGAACAAAGAAGATATGTGGAGAGAGTTTCTTGAATCCGGCGACAGTAAGGTCATCAGTAAATTGGGCATTACTCCTTTTGAATATGTCGTCTCCGTGGCATCGATTCGTCCCGACGGCTTATATAGGGCCCTTGTGGAATTTGTTGATCAAGTTTTGGGTACATTACTTTTTTTTTATAACTACTATCTCCTGAAAATTTAATTCAATTAAAATTGAATGTGACGAGTTGTAAGAATAAGATTACGATCACTGACATTATTAGACATCACGAATAAATGAACAAGATTTGTGTTTTAAGTTTTAAAGCAAAAAACGTGGACGAGATCTTATCGCTTAAAACGATATCTTTTACACAACCACGTAAAGAAATATTTAGAAATTGGCGACGACGCTTACCAACGATACGAATATTTAAAGTATTCTCAATATAACTGTGAAGCTTGTTAACCCTTTGCACTCGAACGATGATTCTAACTCAGTGTGTTTGCAGCGAAAATTCGATGCAATGTGTTGTAAACTATTTATGTTACTTTATTCGATGATTGACATCTTGTTTATGTTTTTGATATCTGTTCCGAACGTTCTTTTTCTAGTTTGTAACTAAATCACGTGCTGAGCCATACTCACCTCTCGAGTGCAAAGGGTTAAAATCGTACCTACTATCAGGTGTAACACATTAACAGTGCTGTATATTGTGCAAGGTGCGGGCGTGATGTCGTGCGGCTCGGCGCTGGGCGTGGCGGGGCGCGGCGCGGGGCGGGGCGGGGCGCGACGCCCGGTGCTGCTGCGGCACGCGCATGCGCGGGACCTGCTCCTCGCGCACGCACAGGCCAACGCTCTACCGCTCACGCTGGTGCGCACCACACGCGAAATCTATACTAATATATAAACGTTTTTTACGGATGTTCCGTTATAACTACTGAACCATGCATGCGATTGACTTGAAACTTGGTATCCATGTGGAAAATACATGTACTTAATGAATAGGCTAATATTTATATGAGTGTTGGACCACCTACACCAGTTGCGGGGGCGCTAATGATGAGAATGTTTGTGGGGATGAGAAATAATAATGTTAATTTTAAATGCCCAGCGAAGCGGTTGGGTACAGCTAGTCAGACATAATTATGTTAATAAGACTTAGGGTCGAATTCATCTTTACAAATAGGGTCGCAAAAATTATAGTATTTGTACTTAACATAAAAGCATTTTATAGCAAAATTCTAAAGATATCATTCTTTGAAAAATCGACTTATATTTTGTTTTATATATAGGTAGGAATAGAAGAGGGCAAGAATTCATGGAATGTGGCACTGGAAGCCACCAGAAGCGGCGGCTGGCTCGCAATAGACGTTGGCGCTTCTCCATTTACGACTGAAATACAAACCTTTATTTCGGAATTCGTCGCTACGCCAGTAAGTTTTTGCTAGACATACATACGCATCGGCGATTTAAATTATAATTTCAATTTGTAACAGAAATTCAAAAGATAAGTTTACCCTGTGACTTTGTTTTTATAAATTGTGGGTAATATCATAGGTAATACCTACTTCAGTTTGCACTTTCAGTAAAGAGTACTTTCCTCTACTGAACCTTTAAAAATTGTGATTTTGCAGCCTGAAAACTTGAGCGACGACTTCCGTATGTGGATTCTTTCTGAAGATCGTGACATACCGGCTCTGTTGTGTAATGCATGTATCAATGTTATACTCGAGGTAAATATACTAAAGGAACTAACTATACTAGAGGAACTAAATGGAAATGTTGTCAGGGTTTGTTTTCGAATTATAAATTTCCGTTCCAGACACCGGAAGGCGTTAAGAATAATATAATGAGCACGTTGGCCGCGTGGGGGAACTATGAAGCTGAACCGAATATCGTGCGCTTACATGCTTCACTCGCCGTCTTCCACGCTCTCGTGCAAGAACGACAAGCCTATATCCCGCAAGGTTAATGATATATTATTTAGTGTGTACTACATAGCTTTACTAATCTATTTTCAAGTAATTACACTTTGAAGGTTTTATGTTGAATTTTTGATTAATAAAATGCGTAATGTAACGCGCTGAGGGTCGGCATAAATAAAAATCTTCCGAAGTGTAAAATTAAAACTGTATTTATCACTTAGAACACTTAACGAACACTTTAAAATTCTCAATTCAATTCTTCCGCTTCGCTTCGGGTGATCTATCCGCTGTTTCGATTCGAGCAGTTCCGACTACTAACTGACGCGTGCCATCTCTGCAACGCTTTTATAATCGATACGACATCCCTAGAATTATCGAGAACATTCCTCACAAGTCGAGTATTTTCGATGTGTGTTTCAGTCTTCTGACAATAGATAGCGTTGTACTTCTCGAGCGTTCTAGATGCAATTAGACCCTTGGATATTCATTTCGGCTATTCGGCGATAGATGGCGTTACTTTTACCGGCGTAACAGTAATATAAGTAACTAGCTGTACCCGTCCGCTTTTAAGCAAGGTGAAGTTTTATATGGTTTTTCTTCTTTTTTTTATTGCTTAGATGGGTGGACGAGCTCACAGCCCACCTGGTGTTAAGTGTTTACTGGAGCCCATAGACATCCACAAGGCAAATGCGCTACCCACCTTGAGATATAAGTTCTAAGGTCTCAAGTATAGTAACGACGGCTGCCCCACCCTTCAAACCGAAACGCATTACTGCTTCACGGCAGAAATAGGCAGGGTGGTGGTACCCACCCGCGCGGACTCACAAGAGGTCCTACCACCAGTAAAAAACCGCTTCGCTGGGCATTTAAAATTAACATCATTATTTCTCATCCCGAGAAAGATTCTCATCATTAACGCCCCCGCAACTGGTGTAGGGAGTCCAATACTCATATAAATATTAGCCTATCCATTAAGCACATGTATTTTCTACATGGATACCAAGTTTCAAGTCAATCGAATGCACGGTTCAGTAGTTATAACGGAACATCCGTAAAAACCACTGTAGATTTATATATTAGTATAGATTGGTCACGTTATATCCTCAATTCAATAAGTACTACGATGTCATGTCCCGTTGGCCAGGCTGGAGCCGGCGGTACGGCTGGGAGTGGGGCGAGGTGCGCGCGTGCGCGGGCGCGGTGCGGCGCGCGGGGGCGGGCGGCGCGGCGCTGTGGGGCGCGCTGTACGCGAGCCGCGTGTCGGCGCCGCACGACCGCCGCGCGCTGCGTGCCCTGCGGCACCACGCCGCCCGCCCCGACCTGCTGCCGCTGCCGCTGCCAGCCACCACCAAACTGCAGGTACATCGTCTGACTAAAAACAACGGGAATCAGACTCTGACTACTTAAAAAATAATAACTAATAATAATATGGTAAGCAGCGGCTTGGCTCTGTCCCTGGCATTGCTGACGTCCATGAGCGACGGCAACTGCTTACCATCAGGTGGGCCGTATGCTCGTCTGCCTGCAAAGGCAATAAAAAAAGAAAAAAAATCTATAAGTATTTACTACCTTTAGTTAATATTAGTATTTACCTCTCGGAAATTATCAATTATAAATAATTATGGCGATTAGACCTTAAAAATATTTAACTACGACTCGCGCAAACCTTAGAAAATACTACGTCGTATCAGATTTATTAAAAAGATTAGCTACATCAAAGCCCTCTGTAAAATGGATAACCATAGCCAGAAGTAATGGATTGACAAGCTATATCCATTTATTTTCTTCGATCTTGGGACTCGTACACATAATTAAAGATACTTTTACGATTTAATCTCAAGTTTCTTAGTGTCCATTATATTATTTCGGACACGTTTCGAATACTTACAGATTTCGGTGTCACGCCGAAACAGAATCGTAAAAGTAGTTTTAATTAGTCCAATATACATAATAATATGTACTTATATTGCTGCAGGCCTACGTCTCATTCTTCGACAAGATGCCGGATGTGGATTCGCCTCAACTGCTAGGCCTGTCCGACAACTGCGGACTGGCCCGGGAAAGAACCGCGGCCAACGATATTATAATTGGATTAAAAGGTTCCGAGAGCTTTATTGGCATCATACGAACGTATAACCTACTTTGCAGTTCACCAAATATGTTCAAAAATTAAAAAAGAATTTTATGAATGAAATAATTACATAAAAATAATATTTATGAATTTAGAAATGAAGTTTATTTGTAAAGCTATTATTATATATTTGATTCAGTTGTTTAATACATTTAAATAGATATATGATTAAATAGATTGTAATTTTAATAGATATTAATTTATTATTAAGTAGGTAAAAATATAAAATTTAAAAAGTTTAATGATTACATATGAGTCGTCTATTATCAAAGGTGGCAATCTGTGCATTTGGACAAAAAAAAATTATTGATATGTCAATACAGATTGATTTGAATATAAACGTCTCCTTCAAAGAATACGGTTCAAAACCTGCATTAAATAAAGGTTAATAGTTAACCTGTTATTTATCTAAGATGTCGTTCCGAAGAGTTTTGTGACTGCCAATGGAATACAAAGTCAATAATTCGTTTTTCTGATTTACCAATAATTGTCTAAAAGTCACATTGCCGGCTTTGATAATAGTCGACTCATATATGGTTTTAAGTAGGCTTGGTATGATGGTGTGTTTTTATTTTTATTTTTCGTGCAGAATATATTTAGTTTGTTGAGTACTAATGTATTTCTTGACGCAGAGCTGAACACAACTGTCAGTCCAATGGAGAAGTCGAACAGTGTCGCTTCACTCAAAAGTTTACTGGCGCTGTGGAAAAAGCTTATGGCCGGGAGCCCCCTCCTCAAATCAGATTATGTAATTGAAGAGGTGATCATTCTTTAATTAAATATTTATGGAGCACCACTTTTTGTTCACACGGTTAAAACTGAATGTTTTATATGTTCGACAATCAATCACTCTATGTAATATGTAAATATAAAACGCGAATACAATTTCAAGAATTTTGTTATCATAACAACATACAAAAGCAAAACGTTTCTATATAGCTCTATGATGTAATTGATGTGGAAAATTGTTATAAATGTTGAAACAATTCATTTCGTTTTTTATTCTAAGTCAATGAAGCCTGCCCACTTTTGCCGAGCAGCATGCATTTCTGTTTGATGAGTGGAACAGCTGCTATGCAATAAATACTTCTACTGTAAGTGGGACTTCAACCTCATGTCATATGACGTTTTATAACCAGGAGGGCCGTAAATCGCTCACAGATCAAATATATTTATGTTGTTGTATGTGTTATCAACCTAGGGAGAGTTGGTATAATTTAGTTGTGATGACAGAGGGAGTGTCAGGGCTGGTGGGCCGCAGCATGCGGTGCGGAGTTGCACGACGCCCGCCGCGCCACACGCGCCGTGCACGCCGCCCTGGCGCAACGCGCACGCAGCGGCGCGCCCCTGCACAAGGTCAGAACCTAACTTATTACGGCTGTTATCTATTTGTAGATGTATATTAGGAATAACCTATATATATATATAAATGAATTGCTGTTCGTTAGTCTCGCTAAAACTCGAGAACGGCTGGACCGATTTGGCTAATTTTGGTCTTGAATTATTTGTTGAAGTCCAGAGAAGGTTTAAAAGGTGGTAGGACCTTTCACTGGTGGTAGGACCTCTTGGGAGTCCGCACGGGTAGGTATCACCACCCCGCCTATTTCCGCCGTGAAGCAGTAATGTGTTTCAGTTCGAAGGGTGGGGTAGCCGTTGTAACTATACTGAGATCTTAGAACTTATATCTCGAGGTCGAGGGCGCGATGGCGGCGCATTAACGTTGTAGATGTCTATGGGCTCCAGTAACCACTTAACACCAGGTGGGCTCTGAGCTCGTCCATCCATCTAAGCAACAAAAAAAAAACGTAGATAAATATGAAAATGTTTGGAAATTAAATACAAATAACAATTTTGTTTTCTCTTCGATGTGTCCCCCTTCGGACGGATTCCTTTTGTTTGTTTTAAGTTTATTTTATACAAAAGCTAGTCTTTTATTTATCGATTGAGGCACTACGAAGTCTGCCGGGTCAGCTAGTAAATTTAATAAGCAATGATTCCACATCACCATGACTGCTCTGCCAAGAGTAACTGACTGTGGTGATGATTAGGAGAAAACACATTTCGTTTCTTTTAATAGTTAACCGCATTCCTGTTTTCCAACTAAAAGGCTAGCATAGTCAACTGTACGTACATATGTACGCGTGTGCATTCTGTATATTATGTATAGGTACAGTACATACAGTCATAGCTTACGTCAACTCTTCAGACAACAGCAACAGCTAATTTTTTATTTACCAGCATCAAGCGCGTTATTCCTATTTAGTCTTACTGAGTATACATTTGTTGTGTCTGTTGTTAGCTAGTTTCATGATAAATTAGTCTAATACGTTCAAAATACGTTTTGTAATATTAAACATGAGTTCGGTATCCAGGTCCCAGACGAATGGCAGCTGCTGTGGATCGGACCGGACGCTCCGGACGCTTACGTCAAGGAACTCTGCCATCGAGTTCGGTCCGCGTTAGAAAGATTTGAGACGTTGACCGACGAAATGCCAAAAGGTAATTTGAACTGTATCACCCTGTGAACCACTCGACTGTAGAGAGAGGAAGAAAACAAGTTGCACGCATAACTTTTTTAAGCGATTGCATAGCTTTTATCGCGGGCTTTGAGCGCGGCAACCGAATCAAGAAATTCCGTAACGAAAATAAAACATAACACCCGCACTCCCATTTTATTATTGTTTTAATATTAAATTATTATTGTCTAATTATAATTGCATAAGTTGATAAGAAATTCTATGCAATAGCTTTACCGCGGCAGTCCCCGAGTGCCACACGTGTTTTTTTTATTTTCTTTTACATTGTACGCCTTGCCATATAACAGTGTGCCGTAAATATAAATGACATAAAAAAAATTTGAATATGTTTCGTGAACAGAAGTGGACCTTCGCTCGTTCCTGCGTCCGTCGCGAGTGGTGTGGGCGCTGCTCGTGCGCGCCGCCGAGGGCCGCAACTGCTCCGTCGATACATTAATGCTTGCCGCTAAGTGGAACTGTCCAGAGGGTAAATTTATGATTGCTGATTTTCCACCTTGGAGCCGGCACTGTGTGAAACTTTTTTTTTTTCTCACCTAGTCATTGATAGCCTAAGGGGCTACTCTAACTTCGGGCGGACTGGTGAGCTCACAGGCTCAACCTGAGAGAAATGCTAAAAATAACCCTAGAAAGAGCAGTGCTTCGCGGAATCGCTTTATTGGTTGTAGGACCTCTTGTGAGTCCGCACCGGTAGGTACCACCACCCTATATCTGCGTGACAAAATAATGCATTGCGGTTTGAAGGATGGGGTAATCATTGTAACTATACTGAGACCTTAGAACTCATATCTCAAGCTGGGTGGCGGCATGTGAGATGTGAGCTCGTCCACCCATCTATGCAATAAAATAAAATAAAAAGAATCTACTACCGGATCGGAAACGCGACCCACTAAAAAGATCCGGTGAGAAATTCAGTGGGTTCGTGAAACTAGTTGTGCCGCTCACAGAGAGCCCGGCCGGGGACAGCGTGCGGCTGCGCGGCGTGCAGCTGAGCGGGTGCGAGTGCGGCGCCGCGGGCGTGCAGCCGGCCCCGCCCCGCGCGCCGCCGCACCGCCCCGCGCCCCCGCTGCACGTGCGCTGCGTACCTACGGTATGTAACAAACGAGAGAGAGAGAGAGAGAACATACTTTATTGCACCCCAAAACCCATAACATCAGAAAACAGTTAACAAGCAGATACGTTTTACGATTTATTTAATATGAGTCGACTATTATCAAAGCCGGCAATGTGACTTTTGGACAATTATTGGTAAATCAGAAAAACTAATTATTGACTTTGTATTCCATTGGCAGTCACCAAAAACTCTTCTGAACGACATCTTAGATAAATAACAGGTTAAGTATTAACCTTTATTTAATGCTGGTTTTGAACCGTATTCTTTGAAGGAGACGATTATATTCAAATCAATCTGTATTGACATATCAATAACATTTTTTTGTCCAAATGCACAGATTGCCACCTTTGATAATAGACGACTCATATATACTGGTGGTCCTCCGGTAGTCAAAATCCGACTATAATTAATTGAAATTATAAGTTGATTCTATTGTTAAAAACTAAGTATCATATTTCTATAAACACAGATTTCGCCAAGACTACACTTTAGACAAATATTAATATTGACAATAAAATATTTAATCTTTTTTTTTTAAGTGATTTATGACCTGGTAACTAAGACCTTTAAGGCATGTCTTATTTTAATTTATATTCTTATTTTCATGAAAAATGATAATATGGAGTGAAATTAAATGAAATGAAGATGAGTAATTTGAGACATTAATCAACTGGGATGAAACTAAATGAAAATAGATGGTATTGGATGAAAAATAATATCAGTAAAATGATGGTCATTTACTAAGATTTTTTCAGTGGACTTTTTGGAGGATCCCGAGAAGTTGCGTCCAGCGGCTTTGTTTCATTTTCCCACATTTGTGCACTTTCACAGATATTAAACAGTTAATAAACCACCGTTATTACACATTTAAACCAGAAGAAACACTAAATAGACAAAATAAAACAAATCACACAACTTCACTCCTCGCGTTCCCGCCAAAAAGTCCAATATTTAATCTATTCTCGATTTGACCACAGGCTATAAGCAATAAAAAAAGTTTGACAATAAACAAAGAGTATGCATGCGTGTGTATGTCAAATACATGGTAGTGTGTGATGTTTCTTTTTATTGTTTTAGGCATTTTTTATGCATAATTAAAAAAAAAGAAACATTCTACACTCCTTCTCTATATTCACTATAAGTGAGGGAAATGTCATATTCCTCCGTCCGCGCAATTTTCGTAAAAAGTGGTACAAAGTTTTTGCTTCACATATAAATATATAGATAGTCTAACATTTAAAAAAATCCTTTTGAATAACAGTCCAATAATGGCAACATTAAAAAACTTTGAGTTTCTTAAATTCTTTAAGAAGAGAAGGTCAATCTCTGACAAAACTTCACAAGCTAATTTACTTTAATATATCATAACACCTACATATTCCTCCTACATATAGGTCCACACTGTTTTTACAAGGTGGCAGGCTAATTGACACAAATCTGTGACTGGCACCCATGGACATTTACAATAGACGGTATACCTTCGCTAAACGCATTTATTTGTAGCAAAGCATAACACAGTGACTTTAATTTATAGTTCCAGTCTGAAGACCAACTCTTAAATATTAGCATATATGTATATAAGTAAAATTCGATGTACCTATGCTTGTTACCTTTTTATGCATTTCCAAATCGTTTGTTCGATTTTGATCAGATTTTGTACACTGTTTTTCCCCTACCTATTATAGGAACCTCGAGAGGTTATTCTAGATTCACTGAGCTAGTAGGTGAGCTCACGGGGCTCAAACCGGGAGTGTTGCTAACGCTGGCCCTAGTGAGAGCCGTGCTTCGCAGAATCTGCCACCGGATCGGAAACGTGACCCACTGAGAACATCCGACGAGAAACTCAGTGGGCTGTGTAGGTATATGGGTTAATTTACTCGTCGAGCCCTTCCTCGCAAGCGACGGGTTCGACGAGAACGGTGACCGGTGCTTGAGGTACATAAAAGCACCGTTAATGGATCGGGAGGATCCGTAATGACGTGTTTACGGTTTTCGTACAGTTACCGGGTAGATTTCTATGATATTCGTAGTACCGGCGATATGCGATAGGTGGCGCACGGATAGTTTCTTGATATTTGTTTTATCTACAATTAGATAAATGAGAATACATGTTACAATTACCGTAATATAACGCAAATCTAAATATAGGTATAATAATATTAAAATAAAATAACTAAACTGAATCCCATACTAAAATATTATAATTTTCAAGAAAGCTTAAGATAATTGTTTTCAGCACGAAGACAGTAGTCTGCTGGCGGAAGGCGTGCTGGAAGTGCCCGTGTACTCGAACGAGAGCAGGGAGGAGCTCGTGTTCGAGATGCGGGTGCCGCTCGCGAGATCGTTCAACGCTGAAACCGCGACACTACACACGGTCGCTATGTTCATCGGACCGGTCGATTGAATAAAATATAACACATTTTTCTACTTGCACAAGTTGACTTCAACGCACTCAGTAAATGTTAAGCACTAGTAAGCGCACCACGTGTTTGATTTTAAATAATAAATAACGTATTTGATTGTTTTCATTTCTTAACTATCCATTCCTGTCTATCTTTTAAGGGTCCTGTGTAATGAAAAAGGGTTCGCATTAATAATTTATTTATTAAATTTATAACTGAACTTCGTTTTAGAAAAATATATAAAAAAGAACGAACAATTAGGGACAAATACAGTTATAGTAAGATCGCTGTTAGAGAAAGGGATAGATGTAAAAAAATCATCAAGTATATCTGTGAAAATTAATACAGAATCAATTTTTTTGGTGTACGAGCTCACGACCAACCTGGTGTTAAGCGATTACCGGAACCCATAGATATCAACAACCTCGAAACATTCTCAATCCCGATTCTGCAGGATAGCCGTCGGAGCACCATGGTTCCTGAGGAACGTGGATCTCCACGATGACCTGGAGCTCGACTCAGTAAGTATCTACAGTCGGCATCGCTGCGCCATTTTGAGAAGGTGGCACGACATGAGAACCCTCATCGTGGCCGCTGAAAGCTACATACCCGACCCAGTAGACCGAATGGTAAACCGTCGACGTCGCCCAAAGCACGTCATTACGGATCCTCCTGATCCATTAACGGTGCTTTTGGGCACCACAAGCACAGGTCACCGTCCTCGTCGAACCCATCGCTTGCGACGAAGCACTCGACGAGCGAACTAACCCGTAGACACAGCCCACTGAGTTTCTCGCCGGATCTTCTCAGTGGGTCGCGTTTCCGACCCGGTGGTAGATTCTGCGAAGCACGGCTCTCGCTAGGGCCAGCGTTAGCAACACTCCCGGTTTGAGCCCCGTGAGCTCACCTACAATCGTTAGGGTGAAGCTGAAATAGCCTCTCAAGGCTATCAGCATAGGTACCTAGGGAAAAAAAGAAAAAGAAACGTTAGTTCATAGATATCAAAAACCTTGAGACATTAGTTCTAATTCTCAGTAATACAGTGCATCAGCTGCCCCCTTCAAAGCAAAACGCATTACTGCTTCACCGTAGAAATAGAAAGATTGGTGGTACCTATCTCTGAAGGTCCACAAGATGCCCTACCACCAGTAAACTTAACGTAAAAAATAAAGTCTAATATACTCTTATTGACTCCTTAAAAAGATTCTTGATAGTACAATTACTTGAAGTGAAAACTATTGAATAATTTAAATATGTTACACTTGAGGGTCGTAGTGACTATGATAAAAGTTTTATGACCAAGTAAAATGTTAGAAACAAGTGTTGGTTTTACGTCTACGAAACCTTCAGATTCTATCGAATTTTTTATTGTTTTTAAAGAAACTTCTTCTAATAGTATATGTCTACACTACTTATGAATGTAGGTTACCTAAACAATCATATGAACACGATAAATGCGCGAAACAAACAAACGAAAGCATCGTTAATTAACATTAATAAATGTATAAAACCGTAGATTCCACGCAGATACCGCATTGAATTATGAAAGAAAGAAAATGAAAGGAGGAACTAAAGGGTATTTTAATAATATATTAAATTATAAAAAACAAATTAAATTTCATATACGTTGTTAGGTTTCCGAAGCCCATAAACCAATAAGAGTATCTTAATAAAATACGAAAATAATTGTCCTGCATAATTTCGTATTTAAGAGCAGCTCGTTAAAGATTTTAATTGTAATTTAATAATTGAGATTTTTTGATAACATTAGGAATCACTTCTGCCCATAGTTTCTCATTTGGATTTCTAACTACGGGTCTTATCACTATCCAACATCCCAAGGCTCGTAGTTTCAGCTGACTCGACATCCATCCGTAGTTGTGATATCCTTAATGCTTAAACTAGGGACTTATTACACTTCCTCATTATTATTATTTTTTTTTTTTGTTATGTTTGAAGTATTACTGGTGGCCCGGAGGCCTTTCCAGTTTCACCAGGACAGGTGGGCGAGCAAAGGCTCAGCCAGGAGGGGTGGGATTTGCTAACAGCTACCCGAGCGCCTCCGAAGGAGACCTAACAGCTCAAGAGTAGCTGCTTCGCGAATGAATCTACTACCGGATCGGAATCGCGACCCGCTGAGAAGATCCGGCGAGAAACTCAGCGAGCTGATTCATGGGTTAGGTTGCACGGCGAACTCTTTGTCGAGTTCGACGAGTACGACTACCGAGGTCCCTAAGCCTGCTCCTAGTGTTGGAGCTGAAGGCGTCTAATGCCAAGGTTATTGGATCTGATGGATCCGTAAGGACGTGTCTAGGGCGTCGACGGTGACTGGCTCCTGCGTGATCAGGATTCGGGGAGTAGTCAGCGGCGGCAACGATAAGGCTATTATCATGATGCATAGCCTTATCGAAGTACCGTTCCGACGCTGACTTCATGTATTTCTGGATAGATTCGAGGCCCAGGTCGTCGTGTAGGTCAACGTTCCTCACGAACCACGGAGCTCCGACGGCTAAACTGCAAAAGCGGGATTGTAGAAATTGGAGGGTGTCTATGTGTGTGCGGGCCGCGTAAGCGAACACCACACTCGCGTAAGTCATGACGGGCCTTATGCAAGTTTTGTAAAGTGTCACCTTGTTCCGAAGGGACATTTTACTCCGCTTACAGATCATGGGGGGTGACATTGTTCTTGCAAGCGAGCACACCTCTTATTTCGATTTATCATTTTTCTGTCAATAATCATGCCAGCGCTGCAGCGTGTGTAGTGAAGTGGTGCAGGAGCCATTCAAGGCTAAAATGCCCAGGGATCACTTTTCACTAGTAAGTAGTAGCAAAATTATAATTATTATAATTATATTTAATGATTTGCAAATATTTTTTAATAGCAAACAGATAGTTAACGCTATGCAGAATGACGTCAGTAAATTTTTGATTGTATTTTTATCTTCTTGTTGAAATATTGAAAAATATATCGATAAAATATTTTTTTTTATAAAATAGGTTTATTTATTGTGATAATTTTATAACGATAATGTATTTTGCATAATTTTTCTTTCAGTTTTCCTGCTGATGCAATTCGGCAAAAAAAGTGGATAGCTGCAGTGAAGTTGGAAAGACAGGAATATGACTGGATGCCTGTAAAAACTAGCAGAGTATGCTCTATTTATTTTGATAAAAAAGATTTTTACAAATCATTAAAAGGTTTATACAATGTTACACAAAACTGCAGTAACAGTTTGTACAGTAAGTACTTACTGTTTTATTATTAAAATAATTATATTTATTATCTAATCTGAAATGAAACTATTTTTTTTTACGCAGATGATTCGTTTTGAAGAAACATCAACATCTTCAAGGAATACTACAGAAAATGAATACAACAATAATGAAAGATTACAGTCGGTGTGTAATGCCGGTCCGGCTTTTTAAACTTGTGAGAATTACTATAGTATTGAAAATAATAAGTTCATTGTTTAGTCGAATTAAAGCATGTTTAATTTTTTAGGTTGATAACAATTCATTTTTTGCAAATTTTAAAGTAGAATATAACGATGGCGCTGCAGAGGAACCAAGAAAAAATATATTTGAAGATAATCTTGTTTCAAACGAAGTCAATACTTTTGAAGAAAGAGGTTCATACGTTACGCCGATAAATATACCATCATCAGATATTGAATCTGCACTGAATACACCTAGAACACACATGTTAAAACATAAACTACGAAAAAAGTCTATTTTGGCAGTGAAACGACTATCACAGATCAGAAATCTAGAACGCAGATATAAAAGATTAGTTGTGAAGAATATTTCACTTAAAAATATTTTGTCCCAATTGAAGAAAAATGGATTTGACAATACTGCAGAAAATACTGCATTGAATGAATTTTCTGATGACATCGTTTTAGCCCTACAAAGGAAAAAGTCAAAAGATGGACGAAGTATCGTAAAGTTTACACCAGCCATTAAAAAATTCGCTTTAACGCTAAACTATTATTCACCAGCAGGATATAAATATGTGTAAATATACAGTTGCTTTCATCTCTTCCTCATCCGTCAACCTTATCTAAATGGTACCAATCCATAAATGTAAAGCCAGGTTTTACCGAAGAAGCATTCGCAGCTCTATAGTTAAAATACTCTAGATACTAAATAGTGGGCACATTTGCAGAAACTCAAAAATGTCCAAGACAATATTGGATTGCATTTTGGGAATAAGTTATCAAATCGGCATATAGAGTTCCGAAATAATATAATGAACGTGAAACTAGCGACTCAAACTTTAAGTCAAAGTGTAGCTGATGTGATTAAGTTTTGTTCGCAGCAATTAAGCATGCCTGATTTCAAGACACATGCAACTGCTATCTTTTTAGAAACGTTTAATAACCTCTTTGATATACTAAACGCAAGATCACTTTTTGAACACGGGTTTAAACACCCTTTTTCGGTTGAACAAAAAGAAACACTATACAATATTCTGGATGTAAGCGAAAAACATATAAAAAATCTCCAAATCATTGTGCAGTCCAAAAAAACTCAAACAGTAAATGGACAAAGAGTAACGGTATATACCAACTCCTTAAAACCAGTGACCAAAACTCAGTCTAAAACTGGATTTCTAGGTCTTCTTATTTGTATTTCAAGTTTTAAATTACTTTTTGCTCGCTTAGTAGAGGCACAAATATTGAAATTTATTTTACCTTCCAAATTTAGCCAATCAATCGCAATCGCGGTCGTTGCAACAATAACCCAAACGCCTGTCAATTTATGGGAATATATAAAAATACTTTAATGAACTTGAACCTCAGCTCTAAATTCACAGGCAACAGCATATCATTAGAGGATATTCCAATTCTAAATTGCTCTTCGGTAATCAATAACACCACTCCTGGCTTTAGAAATAATACAGACAGTGCTAGTTACCTACTCTACTGCAGCAGGTGAGAGTAAAACAGAAGAAGAAAATTGCATGGAGCTATCAAACATGCTGGATGCTAGAATTTAATTGCCAGAAACTGTAGAGCAAATAGTAGGCTTTGTAACCCGAAAACTGCAGGTGAAAATCAACTCTCCAGAATGCTTATTATTACTACCTGCTAATGAAAAATTGTATTTACATAAGCTGATTAGCTTGAAAGATTTCGGTGGACTCTGGTATCAATCTGTGGTGTTGTATAAAATATGCATACGCACAGAAACACTAATAAGACAAATAATAAAAATACATGATAACGGAAAATCACTTACTCGACCAAGTAATCTGTCAGTAATATCTACGCAGTGTTTTTCTAAAATAATTGACAATGAAGATATTCTGCGCTAATTAAAAAACAGTCACCAGACAAATAATGACCATTTAATTTTTTTTATAAAATGTGTAATCGTTGAATTTCTCAGAATCCGTCTTGCGAAAAAAGATTATTTTTTAATGTCTTCTAGGCAAAAACTTAATAAATTAATTATATTTCGAGGAACATACAGTTTATTAAAAAAAAAAAATTATAAACATTATACAATTATATTGTTTTATTATTAACTTGTCCGGTCTACTTATTACATAACATCGTCCACGTTGCTATGACTCTGCTGTCATAGCTGACATTGCAGCAAGCGCATAAACCAATCCCTGCTTTCGTTTTGAATTCAAACGAAACACAACCAATGTCTAGTTCTAACCTCGGTTGTGATTGGTTTTTGCTTCATACGTCATTTTGGTTTCAAGTCGGTCCACTTTTTGTGTGAAATTTGTTCCGAGTTAGACTTCCTGACTTATTTATTCGTAGTAGTCTCTATTTTCTATAAGTCGACTGCTTGACAGCAGCAAGCTAATAGGATCGTTTTAAAACAGTTAATTGATAAACTATGAAACGATTATAGTTTATTTATTTTTACAGATCTACAATATGTCTTGTTATCTGAACTATTACAACAATCATCAATTATAATAGCGTAAAACAGAAACACATCAAATAAGCATTCATGAATGATTTTTTTGCGCTCTCTTACGTAACCATCGAACCTCGAACACAAAGTGTTAACTGGTTTATGATACCTACGCGTTAAAGCCCCTTTAAACTTTGAGTTTAATCGACCGTGATATCGAACAGTAGAGTTTGAACATTCCTCTGCAAATAATTGGGAATTACCTCTTGAAGTTAATTAAGCATGGTTTCTTAAATAATATTTATGCGAGATCTTAGCATGTTCTATTATTTACTTACTACTTTTGTTGCAACAAAAACTAGTCGGGAATGTTATTCCTAAATTGAGTTTAGTAGTTTCTATCACTACTGTGTTTATTTCTAAGGAGAGTTTTTATGTAACTAAATAAAACAGTTTAAGGCGTGAAACTCTCTTGAAATGTGTCATTTTAATGTTTAAATTGATTATTTACGGAGTAAATACAATCGTGATTACCACATAAGTATCAAAACAGAACATAGTACGGAATCCTAGTGCAGGAAGTGATTTGTTTTGTGCAAAGCTTACTTTCCAATAACAAAAATAAAGAAAAACGCATTGAAATGCGGCTTTATTTTTGTTAGTAAACGCATGGTTCGGAGAATAGGAAAGACGGGCGTGAGCGGTCGTCGGCTCGCACAGGACCGCACGCAGTATGTTTTTTTATTCCGTATGATCTACGTTGTTTGTTTCATAGTTACACAGCCCTCGATAACGGTAATAAAAAATATGCTTACGACAATTGTTTACTTTATTAAAAATAGCCTGCTCCTTTCACTGTTAAACACAGCTTACTGTTTTTTTTCAAAATTTCATTTCGTCTTTCAAATATTTTAAAACGTCCAACTAAACAAAAATATTTAATACATCCACACACGTTTTAAACTACCTAAACAATAAATTACTACTCTTTGTTTTAAAATGCTGAATATTTTAATCCGAAATCTATAATCTTAATGCAGCTCTGCTCTGATCTGCGGGTGTATGGAGCGGGAGGGGTAAACGGGCCAGCGTGAGAGTACGAACGCGCGGAGCACGTTATAGTGCAGTGTGAGTCACATGTAGAGACTACACCGCAGTATGATTCTGCGTGCTCTGTTAATTGTGTTGGCGCTGTTCGGTTATAGCAGCGCCGTATACAGCCGCGAGCGTGACCGTCTGCGAGCCGACCCGCGGCTAATTGACCGCGCTTGTGAGCTTAGCTCCTGTTATCCGGCCACCGGTAACTTACTCATTGGACGCGAAGCACGCCTCTTTGCCTCTTCGACTTGTGGCTTGCACAACCGCCAGCGCTATTGTATCGTTTCACACCTAGAACCGAAACAGTGTTTCTGGTGCGATTCTACCAACGCTACTCTGCATAATCCTTATCTTAACCATCGGATACAGAATATTATCTACAAGTATTATCCGGGAACTCGAGTCAAGTCATGGTGGCAATCAGAAAACGGCAAGGAAAACGTAACAATTCAGTTGAACATGGAAGCAGAGTTTCATCTCACGCATTTGATAATACAATTCAGAACGTTTCGTCCTGCTGCGATGTTGGTTGAGAGATCCTTTGACTTTGGAAAAACCTGGCGGACCTACCGATACTTTGCTCACAACTGTGAAAACTTGCCAGTTCCGCATCACACTCAAAGATCGTTGACTGAAGTTGTATGCGAGTCTCGTTACTCTGGAGTGTCTCCTTCGACTGAAGGAGAAGTGATATTTAGAGTACTGCCGCCAAACATAAATGTTACAAATCCTTACTCTGAAGAAATCCAAAACTTATTACGCATGACAAATCTCAGAATTAATTTTACCAAACTGCACACTTTGGGAGANCCAGTTCCGCATCACACTCAAAGATCGTTGACTGAAGTTGTATGCGAGTCTCGTTACTCTGGAGTGTCTCCTTCGACTGAAGGAGAAGTGATATTTAGAGTACTGCCGCCAAACATAAATGTTACAAATCCTTACTCTGAAGAAATCCAAAACTTATTACGCATGACAAATCTCAGAATTAATTTTACCAAACTGCACACTTTGGGAGATGATAAATTGGATAACAGAAAAGATATACAAGAAAAATACTACTACGCGATTTATGAAATGACAGTTCGTGGATCGTGCTCGTGTTATGGACATGCCTCTAGGTGCTTGCCGATGCCTGGAGTAGAGTCGAAGACTAACATGGTACACGGGCGTTGTGAATGTAACCATAACACTCGGGGCTTGAATTGTGAATACTGTGAAGATTTTTACAACGATCTTCCTTGGCAACCTGCAGTTGGTAAAACTTCGAATGCCTGCAAGCGATGTACATGCAATAATCACGCGACAACTTGTCATTTTGATCCTGCGGTCTACAATAAAACAGGAAAAATAAGTGGTGGTGTTTGTGATAATTGCCAGCATAATACTATCGGTGTAAACTGTGAACGTTGTAGGCCCAAGTTTTATAAGGATCCCAGCTTAGACATACAAAGTCCGGATATATGCAAACCATGTGATTGTGATCCACATGGCACAACTGATGAGGAAGTGCTTTGTGAAGGTGAAACCGATGAAGAGAATAATAAAATTGCCGGCCAATGTTTGTGCAAAACAAATGTAGATGGAACCAGATGTGACAGATGCAAAAATGGATTTTGGAACTTTGATCCCAATAACCCCTATGGCTGTGAAGCCTGCGCCTGTAACAACTTAGGAACCGTGACTGAAAAGGGATGTGATCCAACAATAGGAGAATGCTTCTGTAAACGTCATGTTACTGGAAAAAGCTGCGACCAGTGCTTGCCTGAATTTTATGGTTTAACTGACAGTGAAGATGGGTGCTTACCATGTGATTGTGATATGGGTGGGTCATTAGACCACGAATGTGATGTTATAACAGGCCAATGTAAATGTAGACCTAATGTAATCGGACGCAGATGTGATCAACCACTACAAAATTTTTTTATTGGAGCTTTAGATTCTATTGTATATGAGGCAGAGTCAAGCCAGTGTAATTTACAAATCGATGATAATGCGATCCAAAGTCAAGCATGCCGCGTTTTTATAAGAGAAAATTATCCAGATGGCAAAAAAGAAACTTGGTCCGGCCCTGGGTTTATGAAACTACCGGAGAGTAGTACATTAGTATTCACTGTTAATGATTTGCAAACGAGTATGAACTACAACATATTAATAAGATATGAACCACAATCACCTTTAGATTGGAAAGAGGCAACTATTTTAATAAAAAGACCGTACCCTGTAGATGCAGAGTCTCCTTGTGCTAGTAAAGGGCCAGAAAATGATAATATAGCTACTTATCTTCCCGCAAATCAACGAAGTGTACTGGTCAAACCTGCTGTGTGCCTAGAAAAAAATCGGGAAAATGAAATAAGAATATTTATGGGTCGACAAAATGCGCAATCGTCAAATTCAAGAGCCACTATTTTGATTGATTCGATCGTTCTCATACCATCGTTTGATGACTTACCATTTTTAACAAACGGGACAGCAATGAGAGATGAGTTTGAACGTTATAACTGTGGTGATTCCTATTATTATAATCTAAATCGTGATAATATACCCGAAATTTGCAAAAAATATCACGCAAGCATTGGATTTTACGTACGCAGAGGTTCTCAGCCCTGCCAGTGTGATCCGACAGGTTCAAAAAGTCACCAATGCGACCCTTACACCGGATTTTGTCAATGCGTAGAAAACATTGTTGGGGCCCGGTGCGATCGCTGTGCACCCNGTGATTCCTATTATTATAATCTAAATCGTGATAATATACCCGAAATTTGCAAAAAATATCACGCAAGCATTGGATTTTACGTACGCAGAGGTTCTCAGCCCTGCCAGTGTGATCCGACAGGTTCAAAAAGTCACCAATGCGACCCTTACACCGGATTTTGTCAATGCGTAGAAAACATTGTTGGGGCCCGGTGCGATCGGTGTGCACCCGGTACATATGGCTTCAGTAAATTTGGATGTAAACGGTGTGACTGTAGTAGTATCGGCTCACTCGATAATTTCTGTGATGCAACCAGTGGTCAATGCAAATGCAGAGCAAACACTTATGGTCGTGCGTGCAACTTGTGTCAACCAGGATACTTTAACTTTCCGAATTGCCAGCAGTGCGATTGTAATGGGCATGCATTCGAATGCGATGACAAAACGGGAGCCTGTAAAGAATGTACAGATTATACAGAGGGGAATCGATGTGAGAGATGTGTTGAAGGTTATTATGGTGATCCTCGCTTGGGCTTTGACATACCATGTAGACCATGTCCATGCCCTGGTATCAAAGGAGATACAAACAAAAATAGTCACGCAGATCGCTGTGAACTTGATCCAGAAACGAAAGACGTTGTCTGCGATTGCAGAGAAGGATACGCGGGGCCGTTATGTGACGTATGTGCGGATAATTACTATGGTGATCCACTGCGAGATGTTTGTAAAAAATGTGAATGTAACGATAATATAGATATTACAAAACCTGGTAACTGCGACCCCTACACTGGAAAATGTTTGCAATGTTTATATAATACCGCTGGAGATAGCTGTGGCGTTTGTGAAACAGGATACTATGGTGATGCTTCAGAAAAAACTTGTTACAAATGCAATTGTTCAGTTTTAGGTACTAACTTTACCATTGGAGACTGTGATAATATCACTGGACAATGTCCTTGTCATCAAAATGTCATGGGAAAAAATTGCGATCAATGCACGGAAAATCATTGGAGAATTGCAGTTGGCACGGGATGTGACCCTTGCAACTGTGATGCCGTAGGCTCATTATCTCCTCAATGCAATCCATACATTGGAAAATGTGACTGCAAGCCAGGGTATGGTGGCAGGCAATGCGACCAATGTCAAGAAAATTATTGGGGCAATCCCAATATTGAGTGTTTTGAGTGTGATTGCGATCCAAACGGTTCGATTTCCCAACAATGTATGAGAGAAAATGGGTCTTGTATTTGTAAACCAGGAATTGGTGGTCATAAATGTTTTACATGTGCGAGAGGTTTTCTCGGAGATGCGCCACATTGTTATGCATGTGGAGAATGTTTTGATAATTGGGATCGAATAATAGACTATCTACGCATAGAAACTGATTCTGCCATTAGAAATGCTAGTAAAATAAAATCGATTGGTGCAACAGGAGTGTACACAAGAGATTTTGACGAAATGACGACAAAGTTAATGACCATAGAAAACATTATACAAAGAGAAAAAGAAGGACAGTCAACCATCCCTGATTTATTATCCAATATAACAAACATACAAAAACTTATCACAAAAACCGAACAAAAAATAAAAAACAGCAACAGGCATCTAAATGATGTGACAGCCAAAATAAATCTCGGAAACGTCACTTTGGATGGTATAAGAAAAGAAACAGATAAATTAAAATCAAAAGCTATCGACCTAGGGAACAACGCCACTAAGTTACAAGAAGCTAATTTAGAAGGAGCACTTAATCTTACACGGGAGGCTAAGCACAGAGCAGTCAAAGCTTTAAATGATGCTAATCATCTACAAAATGATATAGCAAAGACAGATCGTCAACTGAAAAATACAGACAGACTTATAGAAATGCAATATGGCAACTTTAATACTACTCAAAATGAAAATGACAAAAAACTTACCCAAATGCAAGAACAGGTAGATCGACTTGAAACTATAATACCTAAATTAAATGATAAAATGTGCGGACAGGAAACAGATACTTGTGATATATGTGGAGGTGCAGGATGTGGCAAATGTGGTGGGATATCGTGTGATCAAGGAGCTGTAACAAAAGCCGAACAAGCCCTTGATTTTGCCAATAAAACCGAATATAGAATCAAAGAACACGAACTTAGCGCTGAGGATATGTATAAAAATATCTCACAAGTAAGACAAAATACTGTTTCAGTTAGATCAAAAGCTAGTGATTTATACAATCGAGCGTTTCATTTTAAATCAACAGCAGAAAGAGTAACTAATGAAAGTCAAGAATTGACAGCAGAATTAAAAGACTTTTTATCGAACACATCCAATACTCCAGCCGATGTTAGAACGTTAGCAAACGATATTCTTAATCTGTCAATAAGAATCGAACCTAAAGAAATTACAGACTTATCACAGAGAATCAATGAATCAGTTTCGCAGTTGACTAATATTGAAAATATAATTGCAGAAACTGCACCGGATTTGGAAAGGGCTAAAGCTCTCAAAGACAATGCAACTTCTGCCAGTAATAATGCCAATCTAACGTTAGATATGGCGAACAAAGTTCTACAATCTCTTGACGAGGCTCAAGCAGCACAAGATGCGGCTGAAAACGCAATAGAAAAAGCGAATAGCGATATAGAAGCCGCGAAAAGTGATTTAATTCCAATAGCATTAGAGACTGAACAAGCGCAAAAAAAAGCAAATGAAACTATAGAAGACGTTGAAGCCCTACGATTACGACTTTCGCATTTACAAAAAGATATCTTAAAGATTGAAAGCGACGCGGAACAAGTAAAACACGAAGCAGATGATGTTGTTAATCGTGCAGAAGGCGCGGAACTCAAAGCAAGACAACTCCGACAAAATTTCAAGCAAACAAATAAGTCCTTAACAGAACGGTCTAGTCAAACTCTTAATTCAAGGGAACGAGCACAAATGTTGCTGGACCGTGCTACGAAGCTAGCTAGTGAAACACAAACGCAGTTAAAGCTCTTAGCAAACATGGAAGAATTATACAATGACCATAACGAACAACTGAATACATTAGAAAATGAAATAGCTGTTCTGAATACACAAATGAATTATTATTTGTCTGAAATCACGAAACGATCCGAGAACTACAGATCTTGTACGACATAAATTACCTACTCCTGTTTATATAGGAGTGTGCCATATTAACATAATATTTAGATCAATATACCTACCAAAATAATTATATAATGAACATTCATAATAATCTGTTATTGATTCAAGAGTCCGTAAAGATATATTTCTGAAACGATTCGTATGACGAAGAAAAAAACCGTTTGCTATGTCGTTTATTTGTATTAAACAATTTGAGATGCCCGTAAATGTTTTTTTTATACTTATGCGTATGTATGTTGTGTATATGTACCTTAAAGCGGTAATTTTAATTGTATTTTAGATTGTACTTTAAATTTTTTATAAAGATTTTAAAATGGTGTTTCTTTAATTTTATTGGAAAATGTAATTTTAGTGTAATATCTTTTTTTAACGCTGGGGAGTTATTTTAATACCGGTCATTTTTCGTTGAGCTTCCTGGGCTGACTAGATCACGACCCACCTGATAGTAAGCAGTTTAGCGAAGTCCACAGACACATCATACCGCGAATGTCACAACCCACCATGAGTCTGATAGGTTGATATCATTGTATTCAATAACAGCTGTTCAGCCCTTCAAAATAAGAAGTGAAGGAAATGGGCAGATGGTGATAATTAAGTAAACTTATAAAAACATTTCTTAAACGTTCTACCTACGTAAATTTATAAAAACATTTCTTAAACGCGCTACCTTTTTTCTTAAAAATTGGTAACATCCTGACTTGATCCTCGGCCTAGTCACATCTTTCTATACACAGGCAATAAAAAAAAAATTAAAAAAAAAAAAAACAAGTTTACCCTACATCGTATCCTAAGACCAATTCAAACATATTATGTATATATTATACATTTATGTGCTTTTAATATTTAGTTCACGAAGTGTAAACCGGACTTTTATAGAGTTAATCCTTTCTTATGCAAGGTATTAGGTTTTATAGATAAATTTGGGTTCTAATTGGACAAACGTCACCGATTTTATTTAAAAAAAAGGATGGTGTGGTTTTTCGTGGTTAAATGTTTTAGTTAATGTACATAATATTTATTTATTATTTTCTAAAATAAAAGCCAAAATAATCTACTCAAATTAATATTATTTTGAATACTGAAATGTTGTAAAATTACAATGGATCATTGTTCTTACGTATGACAAATTTGTATTTTTCAACGAGCACGTTGTTTCTAAAAAATTATAATAATAACGAGATTGATATAGTACGAGGTTGACAAAAAAAATTGATTTTTATAAAAAAACATAAACAAAAAAAGTTTTGAATCTATGTTTAGACATCATAACAAAACTAGATACCTACTTTTATAGTTACTTTGTTGAGTATCCAACCGTAAATATTAACAATTATTTTTCATATGTCCTTATTCCTTCGAAATATTCTACATTTAAAATGCATTATGAACGTATTTTTGGTACAATGTTTTGGCATTTCAGCAGATTAATTATAAATTACTACATAGTACTCAAAGTACAAAAGAAAATAAAACTAATCACAACGCCAGCACAAGTCGCGATAATCCAAACCAGGGGGGTGCAACTCCCATACAAAGGAAAAGAACATTCAACTAGCGTCATCTTTAGGAACCGGCGAGGTCATTTTTGAAACGTTTTGGCCTTAATGAACTAATAAACCCACTAGATGGCAGATACGAGTTCTGACTCAAAAAAAATGTTAGCGTACTTTAAAGCAGTGCTTCCACTTTTAAGGAATTCTCCCTTTTTTAGGGAAAAATAGCTGATATTTTGGATGATAAAGACAATTTAAAAAATACCAGGATTTAGGATATTTCGGGGTAAAAAGCAAAGCCTATACTAGTAACTCTTGTGAATTTTAAAATAAACGATAATTAAAGTAAAACAATGAACATTTTATTTTATGGANAGCGATTCTAAACGATAAGATTTTTTCATAAAGAGAGTTATTAAAAATATTAAAATTACTAAAAAAGCCACCTGGTGGGGGGTAGGGAGACTAATAATCGACCGTAGCGACGCCTGCTGGACCGGGCTTTAACTAAAGCAAAAATAAAAATGAGAGTTGCGCATCTATCTCTAATATATTAAGTGTATAATCTATGATCCAAACGATCACATATAGATTGACATATTTTGACACATTAAGCTCTCGTAGTGTCAAACCGTCCATTGTTGTATTAGCCATACTTCGATCAGCTTTGCTTTCTCTAAAAAGAAAACATTTATTTATTAACGTTTATGGAAGCTCACAGCCAAATTTACACACAATTTTTACAAAGTGACGGATTTAGGCATGATGCCGCTGTAAGCGCTGTTTGTCGCACCGCCCTTAATGTTAGAATAAATTTTAATGATTTTGATCCAATATTTGTATATTAAATTTAAAAATAACTTCATAATCTTTTTTATAAAAATTAATCTATACTCGTTTTTAAAGGAGAAGTTTTTAAGAGAAGTCTACTTTATTTCGACACTGAACTTAAGACGACTTGGCATTTCAAAAATTTTGCCGCCTCTCAAATCATGACACCGTCTGGTTGTAACAACGTGAACGTCATGTCAGCTGCCGATTGCGCCTTCTTCGTCGAAATAATTCATGAAAACGTGTTAGTTACAAAATTCAAGTAATTTGAAAAATGCTACCTGCAGAATAATAAAGCCATTTTTATTGCATATATGTGTGGACGAGCTCACAGCCCACCTGATGTTAAGTGGTTACTGGAACCCATAGACATCTACAACGTAAATGCGCCACAGACCTTGAGATATAAGTTCTAAGATCTCAGTATAGTTACAACGGCTGCCCCACCCTTCAAACCGAAACGCATTACTGCTTCATGGCAGAAATAGGCGGGGCGGTGGTACCTACCCGTGCGGACTCACAAGAGGTCCTACCACCAGTAATTACGCAAATTATAATTTTGCGGGTTTGATTTTTATTACACGATGTTATTCCTTCACCGTGGAAGTCAATCGTGAACAATTGTTAAGTACGTATTTCATTAGAAAAATTGGTACCCGCCCGCGGGATTCGAACACCGGTGCATTGCTATATTTATATGAATGAACCGGACGTCTTATCCTTTAGGCCACGACGACTGGTCTATAATTTTAAGTTACTTGTATAGCTACTGAAAATATTTGAAACATTATTTTTATCTCTCAACTACATTGACCTCCTCGTAGGTCGAGTAGTTGGTGATCATGTCTTCTGTGTTACTGTGTTGTGTTTCAATTACTGTTCGGAACGTGTAGCTGTTATTAAAGTCGTACATACCTTAAAGTCATACATACATACCTTCGAAGCAATGGCCCACAACCGAAAGATGTACAATTATTTGATCTGTTATTTGGTGTAGTATTCTCCATGACAAATTCACGTCCTTGTTGACAATTTATGCATTTATTACAAAGATATGTGTATGTATTACAATAATAACCAGCTGTGCATTGTTCATTTTGAGTGCACCCTGTTGGGCGAACATTAAATCCTGAGGAAATTCGTAGTAATTGCACAAAAACGAATAATCTAAAAACAAAAAAAAAATTTGGTGTTTTTACTGTTAGGATTTATTCTTGGTCACAAAATACCTACGCAACGTGTTACCCGCGGACGTTATTACTGGAATATTTTGTTGTAAGACATCTCTGTTTTGTCTTTAAGGGCAGATTTTTATATTTCTACCGTAAAGCAGTCATTTGTTGTCCCTATTCGACTGAGATAATTTCGTTGTACAGTATAATTGTGACTTAGGAGTGTAGAGGTAGGTTACGGCGTGTACATTATCATTTCTGTAGGCTCCAAATCAAATAGTCGTTTAAAACCAAATTAGCCTTCATAGACGCATTTACACGGTCATAACTTTACCACACATTCGGAATGTCATAGAGAAAAATTTTAAAAGTTCAATTTTAGCTCTTTTCCAATTATTTTAATTCACATACAATTTTCACAAACGACATAATAATAAGGTCCGACTGATTAAAAATATTTTCGTGCAGTGCTGTATGGAATACAAATTTCCCGACCTCTTCGCTGTCGCTTCGCTAAGAGGCTATTCCAGCTACACCCGGACGGGGCACAAATTCAAGTCCACGACCCATGATCAATTATATACGTGGTCGCTAACTGTATTATCCTGTTATAGCTATTATGTACTTTTAATTTCAAAACTGTAAAATTTTAATTCCAAAATAGCCCTGGAGGTTTTATTGTATTAATTTATGCCTTGGCCACAGAATGAGTTACTCTTTTTTGTGGTGTTAGATATACTTAATAAGTTAATATTTATTGCTAGTAAATCTTGAAGTACTTAGAAACTTTAAATTTTGATGGACATGTGTATCCACGTAATATTAGCAAAAATATAACATGACACTCTTGTGAGTATAGATACTAATGTCACATAGCCCACTGAGTTTCCCGTTGGATCTTCTCAGTGGTTCGCGATTCCGATGTAATGGTAGATAGATTCTGCAAAGCACGGCTCTTGCTAGGGCTAGTGTTAGCATATTCTCTGAGGTTGAGCCTGTGAGCTCACCCGGGCGTAGCTGGAATAACCTCTTAGCCTACCAGTGAATAGGTAGGATACATAAAATGTTTTTAAAATTTTTGCGAACTAAGTCTCGAGTTTTATATGAAAAATAGCTCGAATGCCTCTACTACCTAATAGTTGCAAAAGAAACACACTCTCACGATCAACAACTTTTCCAAGTATCGAAGTTCATGTACATAATTTAATTTTAAGGAAATAGATATATGTTGATAGGTAAATGTCGTTTAAGTTTTAAAAAAAAGGAAAGAAGAGGAGGTTGTAAATTCGAACTACATCTTTTTTTCGGTAGGCAGCGGCTTGACTGTCCTTGGAATTGCTGACGTCCATGGGCGACGGTAGTCACTTAGGATCAGAAGGACCGTGTGCTCGTCTGCATACAATGGCAATTTTAAAAAAGCGGGATTTCTTTTTGTTACACGATGTTATGTCCTTATATTCCTTTAAAGACCGTATAATAAAGTATATTCCATAAAATGGAAATAATGCGGGAGCCGATGCGTCTATTCTCGTTTAGATCGCTCGGGTTCAACCCGAATCTGTTCCCGTTATTTTTTGTAAATTTCCATGGGTATTATAATATAAATTCATAATGGACTATATCTTTTTACCGCACTAAAACGTCAATATTATTTTTTTTGATGAATTTTTTTTAAATTTTTTTTTATTGCCCTTGTAGGCAGACGAACATACGGCCCACCTGATGGTGAGTGGTTACCGTCGCTCATGGACTTCAGCAATGCCAGGGGTGGAGCCAAGCCGCTGCCTACCGCTTAATACTCTACATAAGCCTCGTTTGAAGAAGGACATGTCATAGCGCTAGAATAATAGAAATTGTTATTTTTGAAGTCAGTACCGGACAAAAATAGATCAGGTAGATCGTGAAATCACCAGTTGCATTGTTTCAGTACTCTAATAGCTTTAGGTGCTCGCTCGTAGTAAATGAACGTGACTTGGTGACGCATTTTCTAGAAACCCATGTAGAGGCGGCGCGACGTTTGTTCACGGACTCTAGTTATAGTAAGGTACATATACCTACGTATACTTAATTAAAATATTTTATCAGCTGTGACTATCCACTATAAAACTAATGTATTATTATTAAAACTATTATCTATACAAAACCTGTCTTAAAACATATTTATGATATTATTAAGACATAAATCTTTCCTGATGCCAACCACTCGGTAGTACAAATTTTTATTCAATACTATTTTACACGTGCACATAAATCAAGAACAAAGAAAGGTACATGCATTCATTTTGAAAAATGAAATCGATTTTCTTATGATAGGTACCGAATTTATATTTAACTACGTAGTTATATACGTATATAACAATTGTTTATTATTAAATCCACAGATACTAACTTCTTTTGCTGAAGTTTTTAATTCAAAACCTAGTCTATTAAAAACAGGAAATAAAAACTATAATATTATATTCTAGGTAAGTACTTACATTAATGTTATGTTTAAGTAATGATTGTACTTTCTGTTCACACCAATACGTTTCTCAACTTCTTCGTACATTGTGTATGTGTCCGTGTCATTCATCATTTTAATATGATTAATACTTTGGTCATCTAATCAAAGAAAAATCACATAGATACTTAATTAAAAAACCAACTAATGTTGTTGATAGCCGTAGACCGGCACCTCCAAAGCTACACCTTGTAATAAATGACAAAGCCTTAATCTTCCTGTGAAAGACCATGTCGGTTTTAGTCGAGGTACAGGTTCGAACATGTTTCAATTTTGAATTTAAAAAATGGCGCGAAATATGATTGTTCTTAACTGCTTTTGTATTTTAATGTAGTGTTGTTTTTGTAATGAAATAAATTGGATTAATTTCTTCTTTTAAAGACGTTGTGCAATGTCATGTCGTTGCACAACGCCAGGACGGTGGAGATAAGTTCATGAGCGCTGTTCGTACAGTAAGGATGACCTCTACTGATCCTACTGAATACACACATCCTGATAGCATCTGAAGGAAACGTGCGATACAAAACAAATGTTCTTATTCTGTATAGGTTCAAATTATGGAAGCTAGTACTTGAGAGTTTCGGCCCAAAGATACTGCACACGTAGCGTAGCGTTTAGGTTCAGATATTCTGCTTAATCTATGAGACTTACGATTCAGTCCTGTGTGTGTTTTACATTTTTATAATATCTGTATACTGTAACTTCGGATGCCTTAATATTATGAAGCACGATTACAGACTTTCGTGATATAACAAATTAAAAATAATGCAAAAGATCTATAATTATTTATCGTCACCAAACTGTCGACTCGAGGTTTTTGAACGTTAAACAGAATCAGCGTACAGAGCTCCCGTCAAAACAAGACCGAATGAAGTCGTTCTGTTAAGACTGTTAACTGCAAAGACTGCAATAAATTCATTTTCAAATGCGTTCAAGAAATGTAATAGCAAACTTGTTGTCTTTTCATAATTTTTAATGATGTATTATTTTTTATTTTCATCTTTAAAAAGTTTAGTAAAAATTCATAATTTTTTATAGTTAACTAACGCTTATCAATGAGTCTTTCTAGTCAAGCCATTTAGCGATTTATACCATTTACGCTAACTACCGGGTTTGTAGGGTTAAAAGGACGCGTCCGAAAATTAGTCTTGTGTCGCAAAACTGCCGTCAAAAGTTCGTAGTCACGGGTGGCGGGTTATGTATTAATTAGAACAAGGCTAGGTTTAACAGAACCGCACAAAATCTTGACAGTTGCTGCAGTGGTTTTCGCTAAAGCACTACTATGTACGCAAAGTTAAAATTTTGACGGCACGTACGTTTTTGAAGGCACTCAGCGAGTCGCGGTTCGATTGTTCCCAGCCTTCACAAAAATAAAAAAATAAAACACGCACTCCAAATTAAAACAATATAAATATTTATTTATTGTAAAAACCCTTTATTCTTTCTTACATTATTATAGTAAAAATTAAAAATCATATCTTTCCTTCATTCTTTGACTAATCGTCAAAATCATTAATAGTAAGCCATGGACAGTGGAGCTGCAATCGAAATTTTTAATTTTAAAGGACTTTTTTATTGAAATAAAAAAACTAATTAGGATTCACCTTTGACCTTCGACTTACTACATACATTATTTTAATTCTATTTACACAGATATTACTTGGCACAAATTTTGACTAATAAACTCTTATATATAAGTCATATTATTTTATTCTTATGGCGCGGCTACATTCATTCGGAAGCCTTGGTGTCACTTTATCGTGGAAAAACTTATTAAGAGTCTGGCCATCATCGAAGTTCTTATAATCGCACCTAATAAACTCGCATTCGTGTCCGGGTGAACCTTTACCGCGAAAAAGGCCGAGGGCGTAAAAGTAAATTACGTTGAAATTGATTTATATAGTGAATTAAAAGTAATAAGTAAGTAATTTAGTCTAATCTTAAGTCTCTTCATTCGTGATAAAATTGGCAATAAAAAAATGACTAACATAAAAAGGATGCTAAAGCTCCAAGCATCAACTCTTTAATTATATCCCTATAAAACTGTTTAGGAGGGTAGAGATAAGATGCACACTCTCTGTGTATGTACAAGTGTCAGTCAAAAAGCAGCCAATTAGGCGTCACCAAAGCAATTGATCCGATTTCAAAAATATCGTGAAAAATTATTAAATATTAAATACAACTTTCCACACACGTAACTCCATTTACAACCTTAAACATGGGTTTTAGAGGTGTAATTTGTTCCTTCAACTTATCTCCCATATAAGACAGAACTCTTTACATCTACCCTCCATGTAAACTAACTATTGTTCACAAGTTTGTTCTGAAGTGGTATTTGCTATTAGGCGTTTAACGATATCGATGGGTAAAAGACTATTATTAGGTTTAAACGAGATTTCTGCAACTTTACAGGAGAGCTGTTTGATATTTGGAAAAATTATCAAAATAAAAAAAACTTCTTCAACTATTTGAATGGAGTAAACTTAATTGAAGTTAAATTGAATATGCAATTTCGAAAAGGGTACATCTCTGAAAATGTAAAATGTTCAGGAAATGAAAAACTGATTATTTTCTAAAGGAGTGTAAAATTTAAAATATTAACTTTTGAGATATATTTTAGTGTTAATTAGAAATTGAAAATTACTGGAATTATTATAAAATGGGTGTAGGTAAGCCTCAAAACTACATGTATATGAAAAAACGTATTTGACAAAATATGCGACATGTGCCCTTTTTCAAAATTGCATATTCAATTAAAAACATCAAACTGTTTATGCTAATAACAAATAAAACGCATCTTTAATTACAAAGATAAATATCGCTTAAACCGAATAAATATTCTTTCGCCTCCCGATATACCAAAATCAAGTCTAAGAACCCTTTTATCGTAAAAGTAAGAAATCCAAGTAAACAATGATAATTTAATTCCAGGGGCACAGAGCACGTGACGAGGCCAAGACAAGCTCAAACACTTCGTGAACTCTGTTCCAAGACTCCCAAAAATGTAGTCACAACATTAGACAGTATAGTCAGCCTACGCCATGTTCGACCAACTAGTAACTAAGAATTTTTACAACAAACTAAAGTGTAAAACTTAATAGGTGCATCACAGCTACTAGAAAATTACTATCGAACGAAACGCTATGCGAGGTTTAGAAACATTGTTGCCTCTACAAACAGGCCCAAATAATTTTATACATAAAGATTACAAATTTTATTTTGTAGTAGGTGTTATCTTCTGTATTTTATAGTTTATATAACAATATATCTATATATGTATAGTAATTATATAGTTTTTATCACAATACATTTATCCGATTTTGTTTTCTCTTTTTCAAATTTCGAACTTTTACCGTCACGAATGAGAATGGAACACATTTAATTTAAACATTCAGTTAACGTTGCTCTAAGATAATTCGTTTTTAAATATTAACAATTAAAATACTGAATACTTGAGAACGAAATCATGCAATAACGTTTATGTTTACGAAGCGAGGCAGACGACAGCTTAACCTTGCAACCCGGCATCACTTAATACGTCTTAGCCTTATAGTCTAAGTCTACCAGCTGCTAGCATTCGTGAACACAATTAGGTTTGTGAAAAATTGTACACATTATCCTTGTCTAGACAATTGATAAATCATTGTTTTATATTATCATACACAAGAAAACGTGATAATGTTTTAGATCACGATTTTCTTTAATGAGAAAAAAACTAACATCAATTTACCTAAGGAATTCTACAACAGATTTTACAACAGATTCAACAAAAAAAATTTTTTAAACTTTAAAACAAATAAAAGGATCCCTTCACTGTTTAATATAACGAGGGCTAAAAGACTATTTGGTTTAAGCAACATTTTTATAAACTTAACCGGAGAGCCATTTTAAGTATAAAATTTGGAAAATATATCATAACAAAAAAACTTCTTTAGCTATTTGAATGGGGTAACCTTAATTGAAGTTCAATTAAAAACATCGAACTGTTGATGCTAATCAATACATAGTATAAAACAAAGTCGCTTTCTCTGTCCCTATATCTGTCTGTCCCTATGTATGCTTAAATCTTTAAAACTACGCAACGGATTTTGATGCGTTTTTTTTTAATAGATAGAGTGATTGAAGAGGAAGGTTTATACGTATAATAACATCCATTAAATAGTGGAGAAATCAATAATTAATTACAGTTTCCGAAGCGAAGCGAGGGCGGGTCGCTACTATCAAATAAAACTAAATTTTAATTACAAAGATAAATGTCGCGTATTAAGCGAAATGTCGATTGAATCAAATAGCCTTTCATCTCTCGATATACAAGAAAAAGTAACAATGTTCCAGAACACGATTTACTTAAGAAAAAAAAAACTAACATCAATTGATCTAAGAAATTCTACAAGAGTGCACCTGATAACAAATGTTTTTTTTTCTCCTTTAAAACATACATCAGAGATCCCTTTACTGTTTAACATAAGATTTATGATCAAATGATAAATACGTTATATATTTCAACTGACTTGCACACATCACTATTAAAGCAATAATTCTAAATTATAATAAATAATCATAATTGATAACCTAACGGATAGAATATTAGTTTATAGAAATCCTGTATAGAATTATGGTTGCATAAGTGTACTGTGCGACTTATTCATTACGTTGAAATATTATTCATAGAAATAGCTCGTTAAATAATGCTATAGTCTATAACTGTTGTAGATGGGAACATCGTTAAATGCAATAATAATATTTTATAATCACAACGAAATATAATTTCATATTTAATAATTGCGACTATTATATTTCAGTAGAGTGGCAACATGAAGCCTCAATAGTTTTTATGACAATACAATTTTATGTCCTGATTTAAAGTCTACAACTGCGCACTGAGACTTATGCCGAGCAAACATCTCGCTGATTGAGATTTCGCTCTCAAAATGATCTCGTGCCAGACCACCTACCATACATTTTAACTAGATATATCTCATTAAATATGTATCTATGAACACTAATATTGAACTAAAGTTATGACAATCATAGATTACTAAATTATGAGTATTCAATCTAAACAATACGGCTAGTTTGCCAAACACATGACAATTTGATTAACAGACATTCTAATTTAGTAGGATAGCACCAGTTCTTTGTGTGTCTTCTAAATCGTTTTTAAGGCCAATAAAATTTTATTAAAATTTATGTAAAAATTGAGCTCAATATGACCCCGACCTACACAGCCTACCTAACTTAGGAAGGGTGACTATAACTAAAATGTTTTAAATCGTTTTCCAATATTGTCTTATTTAACTTTGTTTTTGTTTATTTATACCTTTTTTTTTGTTGTAATGACATTTGAGACTCGCAGATAGGATGATGTAAATAATTTATTTAAAATACATAAACTTTTCATAACTTGAACGCATTTTAAATTATGATTTGTTGATTGATATGCATTTTTACAATTTTACTAATCAAAGACTTACAAAATACTTTTGTTCGAACAATTGTTTACTACCTACATTTAGAACGAGATTATTATAAACTATTATATTCGTATTCTACAGAACTAAATTAAAAAAAAAAAAAAAAAAATGTTTAAATGCAAAACATGGCTAAAATATGTTAACGCACGCTCCGTAAGTACTTACCGAAATAAGAACAGAATCATACTTGTTAATCGTAAGGCAAACAATAAAATACAATAAAAGTACACAAATTAATCAAAGTGCATCGCCTAGAAAACAATTATATTAAAACGAAAAGCGCATGCACTTTTAACTTTAAATTGACTAATCTAATAAACTTAATTAATGTAACGCTGTGACCAAATATAAATGGCACACGAATATTGTATAATGAGCAACTAAAGTAACTACACTAAAAACTACATTAGAACATTGAGCAAATATTCCGAAGGTGTAGCACCGAAATTAAAAAAAAATCACAATTTTTAAGGTTGCCCAGCCTGGAATTGCTGCCATCAATTTTGAAAAAAGAAAACCCCATCCCTAGTTGTACGCTCGATTGGTGGACTTGACCGTCAGACGATGGTGTTGAACACCATGTTGTTGTTGCACTGGAGGTTGAGCGTTATCTGCGGGTGCGCGCGGCCCGGCTCGGCGCTCGGCTCGCGGCTGCGACTCATCAGATCCTGCAAACATTTCAAATTGGACTTTTAGATTATCTTAAGTTTTAGTCAATTTTTTACCTAATCCCTGGTAGCGTAGGGGCTATTTCAGCTTCTCTCGGACGGGTAGGCAAGCTCACGGGCTCAACCTGAGAGAATTTGCTAATACTAGCCCTAGCGAGAGCAGTAGTTAGTTAGAGAGGTTAGTTCGCTCGACGAAAATAGTCAATCTCGAATTTATTATATAACATTTCGCACGCGGAGTTAGTTCAGTAGAAATAGTTAGGTACGATTAACATATATACGGCGCCCTGGTACGAGAAAAAAATACTTGCAAGTATGAAAGTATATGTGCTGAAGTCGGATGCTCAAAAAACTTAAACACTATCTTGAAAATAATGCATAGGAAAATGATTCATATAATAAAAAGCACAATCGAATTTGTGAATAAAAAAATACTTTGAACTTCGAAGTATTTTTTTATATATTCGATTTTGCTCCTTATACAGCATGGAACACGGGTTGAATTCCTATGTAAGTTTCAAATTTGAACACCGCGGCGTCTCAAGAAGTACGTATAACTTTCAAGTATTTTTAAAACCTGGTTTTTGACCCGGTATTTCTCGGTACTCGTACTTAGACGCCCTGGTATTTAATTTTGCATGTGTATCCCATCGCTAGATAAATAAAGGCGCTAGTCTTTAACCTGCACAGTCCGGCGTAGTTTGGCTGGAGGCGGCGCGTCCGACGCGTCCGACGCGCCCGCCGCAGAAGACGCGCCCGAACCGCTCGCGCCCGCCGCCGCCAATACAACCGCACTCTCGTTCGGGCTGCTAACAAAAGGGCCTCGTATTGTTATTGCATAGAGATGTTACTGACATTTTTGAGTGTCAGTGCTCATTCGAACCGCGGTGAGGTAAGGTCGTACACTGACATGCCCATTACTACTGCCTAGCCCACTGAGTTTCTCGCCGGATCTTCTCAGTGGGTCGCGTTTCCGATCCGGTGGTAGATTCTGCGAAGCACGACTCTTGCTAGGGTTCCTGTTAGCAACAGCGTCAAGTTTGAGCCCCGTGAGCTCACCTACTAGTTAAGGTTACGCTGAAATAGCCCCTCAAGGCTATCTATCAGCTTAGGCAGGGAAAAAAACGAATGCCTAACAAGATAATCACCAGTTTTGAAAATTTAGTAGCGACTCGGCTCGTGCCCTTAGCGTTGCTGACATCCACGAGTGACGGTAACCACTCACCACTAGATAAGTCGTCTGCTGGTCTGCGTACTAAAGCAATTAAAATTTTAAGGGTGAGCTTGTGAGAATCACAGAACTGATTTAAACAAAACAAAATAATAGAAGTAAAATTCACCATTTCATTTCAACACTATTTTACGGCTTTTAAAAACGACCTTCGTTATATTCGTACATTATTCAATTCTGCTTTTTCTAATAGTTCCTCTCTGCTGTTCGGCTGTTTACAATGCTCCCATTAAATCTTTAACAACAAAGACACAATTACATGTACTCTTTGTGTCAACTTTTGTTGCATAATACAATTTATGCTGTAGACCCAAGGCAAGGTGGAAGGATGTAGTGCTGAAGCACAAAAGGGAATGCAATGTTGCTGACGAGGATGTCGAAGACAGAGCGAAGTGGAGGAGTAAAGTAAGGAAAGCTGACCCCACCACCATGTGGGATAAATAGCTGGGAAGAGAGAGAGCTGTATGATATAATATAAAGCTGCTGGAAAATATGTTGTTGGAAAAGTTGGAAGAGCGGAATCGTCATGAACTTATTAAGTTGTAGATATTTGTTAAGTGAATTTGTTAATATTTTTTTTTTTTTTTTTTTTTTTTTTTTATTGCCTTTGTAGGCAGACGGGCATACGGCCCACCTGATGGTGAGTGGTTACCGTCGCCCATGGACTTCAGCAATGCCAGGGGCAGAGCCAAGCCGCTGCCTACCAAATATATTCTTTGGAATACTTCATAAGCTATTATGTGTATGCATGTGTGTATGTATATATATATATATATATATATGTTTACGCTTATATTTTGCGTTTTGTGTATGTATTTGTAATTTATTATAATTTTCTTTTTCTATTTCTATTCTATTTTCTATTTTCTTTGCACTACCTTTGGTTGACTGCCTTAGGCATTAAGCCCGCCAATGTAAATTTTACATGAAGTATAATAAATAAATAAATAAGTCACCTTTTAGCAACTACGGTATTGTTGTTATTGTTGTTGTTGTTGGCACTGGATGTGTTCGGTGTCCACGGGCTCTCGACCGTGTCTTCGTCGTGCAGCGATATACGGTCGGGCTCTTTGTCAGCCTGTTCGTTATTAGTGCTGAAACATTCATTAATGTATCCATATTTACATATACATATTATGATCTTATTATTTTGAAAACGTCGTGTCCTAAAGAATAAAACGCCGGTGCATTCGTATCTAGCGATGCACTGGTGTTCGAATCCCGCTAGCAAGTACCTTTTTTTTTCTAATGAAATACGTACTTCACAAATGTTCACGATTGACTTCCACAGTGAAGGAATAGCATCGTGTAGCGAAAACCAAACCCGCAAAATTATAAATTGGTAATTACTGGAGATAGGAGGAACTCTTGTGAGTTCTTACAGGTAAGTACCACAACTCTACCTACTGCTTCACGGCAGAAATAGTCAGAAGCAGTAGATAATGTCTTTCGGTTGGAAGGGTCAGACCTTAGAACTCTTGTCTCGAGATAGGTGGCGGCATTTACGTTGTAGATGTCTATAGGCTCCGGTAACCACTTTACTACACCGGGTAGGCCGTGAGCTCGTACACCCCCATCAAAGCATTAACAAAAAATTAGAAGGGTCATTTGTTTACTTGGACTTAAAATCGGAAAGGATACGGACGACAAATAACTACAAGGGCTAAGCTATCTCTTTCTTGAAACACCACATGTAAATGACAAGCAAAAGGCAATTACAATTAGCCTTATAACGATCTCATGTAGACAGCCCTGCACGGAGTGAAGCTATCACAAATGAAAATTGATGTAAAACCACACTGTTCAATTAATATTATTTATAGTTAGAATGTAAACTGAGTGAATATGGTAAGACACAAAGATGGCCGCGTGAATGATAATGCATATCGTCTTCTCGCATTAAAACTGTATAATCTCAAAACTTACTAATTTTACAGGAGAGTGTTTTAAAGGTTTAACATGTGATATTTTTAATATTAACCATCTTTGCAACATTTATTTTTAATTTTTTACCAGTTACATTATCTGTCTTTTAAAGGAAGATAAAATTATGTATTAATTTTGTTAATAGTAGTCACAACATAGGTAAACTAAAAAAAAACTAAAACTAAACTACGCTCTTTTGATAGTATTAATGAGAAAAAAAATACAATTTCGAATATTTTTGGAAATTGTACACTTTTAATGCGAAAAGAAGAGATATAATCTGAAAATTAAATACAATTTTCATCACTTTGTCATCACATTCATAAATCGTATACCGCTTCTGGATACTCTATTAAATTATGTTTTCGATAATTAAAATGTATTAATTGATATAATTACTCGGAAGGCGGTTCGGACTGTTCGTAGGCCGGCGGATTGAAGACCGTAGAGGACTGTCTGTTGTCGGACTCGCGCAGTTCCTGAAGCGGGTTTGGCCAGGCCGGCTTAATGAACGGACGCGATAGCTCTGTGGACAACATTCATATATAATTTGAAGCACGACCGCACCGAACATCTTTTGGCTATCTATTATTCTATACTATTACTCGTATTAAATTATAACATAAATATTAACAGCCTTCCTAAAGACACATTTAATGTTCAGTAAAAATCGCCATATTTTTAAACCTCATTCATTTCGTTAAGGTTGGCTCACTATAACGTTTTTTATGCTAACCAAATTTGTTCTAAAATAAACCATTATTTGTGAACTATTTCACGCGGGCGAAGTCGCGGGCAAAAGCTAGTAAAGTGATATTTTCTAAAAAAAAAAATCAACAAATCCTTTACCAATTTCTGCATCATACGTGAAAATAAGCTCAGCACTAAAAAGGTTAACAAATTGTTGTCTCCATTACACAATACCTTCGTCGTGTCCAACGCTGGTGAGGGGCGGATACGCTGCGTGGGTGCCGGATCCTGGATCGTCGGTCCCCGGATTGTAGGGCGGAGGGAAGTCGGGGGCTGTGGCGTTAACCCGGTAGCACTGAGATCTCACCGACGCTGAAGTGCGAGCCGCTAAAACAAATACATTTTGAATAATTAAAATTGATAAACCCTATTAACACGTTGACTGCTACGTAGGTCATCGGTGCCCTACGTGGCGCCCAAAGTAATTATGTCCATTTGTCTCTTCGATCTTCTTACTTAGGCGCCGGAATATCTAGCAGTCTGTGGGAAACACGGATCCGAAGATACAATAACAAACAAAAAAAGGCAAAGTTGAAATCGACATAAGTACCTCAGTGGGCCACGTAGGGCACCGGTGACCTACATGGCAGTCAACGTGTTCAGATGTAAATAAGTGTTATTATTTTTATTTTTACAAGAGATATTTATTATTTCCTTACATTTTCGCATTTCGTAAACATAATTAAAACTACTTAAAAACGATTTAATCTTGCGTTTTTTACTGTCATTCTATATATCGAGAGACGAAAGACTATTATTTGGTTTAATCGACATTTCGCTTAATACGCGACATTTATCTTTGTAATTGAAGGTCGTTTTAATTGGTATTAATATAAACAATTCGAAGTTTGTAATTAAATTTCAATTAAGTTTACCCCCTTCAAATGGCTGAAGAAGTTTTTTTTTGTTATTAACATATTTTTCTCAAATTTTAAACTTTAAATGGCTCTCCCTTAAAATTAACGCCAAATAAACGATTTTAAAGAAATATTTAGGCTTTCTTAATATTTGCGCCGACAGGTGGCATTATTTACGCTATTGAACTTTAATATTAATAATAGGAGTAGTAAAAGTTAATACAAGACATACTCTTCACAATATTAAAACAATAAAATACGACTTAAGACACATTATGACACATAAGATCCCAAAGGTCAAAGTGCCGGACTGTATTTACCTAGCTCTAAAAAACATCAACAAAAATAAAACAACTTTTCACATTGTTACTACTGATGACTCATAGCACAAACAAGTCTATCGTTTAGCACGATTATATTATGCATTCCAATCTGATCTTTATGTTCTTCGGGCTAAGCAACATGTTTACACGACAATGTTTAAACTGCTGCACTGCACTGATAGTAATTCGGTTTAACGCTTCTTTGTAACGTTATGCCATTTCGAATTAAAATTAAACCTGTACGGCCCTAGATAACAATTCTAAAGCTTTATGACAATTGTTTTGAGTGCGATGGAAAGCGGACTCGAATACCGGAAAAATGGTCTATTATGAACCGATGGTTACCTAAAAATGGTTTGGTGATCATTTCATGTGTTCACTATAGCTATTTGAGATTCGATGTTCAATTGAGAAATTTAAACCTCAAACTGTTAACGCAGAGATCTTCCTCACCATCCTCGGCAAACTATTGTAACAAGACTCGCATCTAGAAACTATAAATCGACTATCGTACCGGCCAGACCTAGTTTCAAGTGATTACCAGATAGCACATTGCGGTTTTTTTTGGTCATTATATTATGGATGGACGACAGAACTGTAATTTTAATTGTGATTACTATATCCCCGCAATCCTCAAGGATCCATACAAAATGCTTTCATAGACAAAGTTAAATCGCAAAAGCACAAACTTATCTTCCTTAGAGATGGCAGAAATGTAGATATTGGTAAAGTAATGTAACAGGTAAATAATTCGGTTAAGTAAATAAAAATCTGATGAAAAAATTGATGATTGATAATGTGATTGTTGTCTTATATTAAGATATAAGACGCCAATCACATACAGGTGACTCCTACAACACGATTCTATTCTAACACGAAAAGAAATATTGCCAAAAACCCTCTTATAACACGGTACTTGCACAACACAATAACGAGATTATTGTTTAAAACTATTTAGAATATTACATTATGCACTATTAAAAATAACCGAAATTTTAGTGCTTATTTTTTGTGCATAATAGGTAAAAAAATACAGGAATAGTTGAAATGATTCATTCAGAAAAATTACTCCCCTTTTTGTACTGGCTTCTATTCGTAGTCTCATATAACACGGTTTCGCACAACACGAGACTTTGTAGTAACGTATCTACCGTGTTATAAGAGGGTTACCTACAGTTACCTACCTGCACTTGAATCCCTTATATTAAAAGTTATCTTAAATTTTAAACTTTGCATATTTAATGGGAACAGAGCAAGGGAACATACTATAGATAATATGTTTAATAAAAATAATATTTGTAATCGGGATTTTAATTTGGACCAAACTACGCTAATCGGTCACTAGAAAAATAATAATGTAAATATTACATAATTTAAAAGTACATAGTCTTTCGACATAATGTCCATTTGCGATCATTAAAGATTGCATTACTAGCTGCGCAAGCTTGTTGATAATCTGTCACTCTACCATGCTAATCTATGTAGGTACTTGTGCTATAAAAATAATATCCTTTACCCCACACATATTATTCATAATATTATAGTGTTGTTAAAATACGATAACAATTGCATTATTGTGATAATAAATTCAATATCAGTACATATTAGGTTAAATTTTATTTGCACTGCATACATGAATGTCTTTAGCTCTCATAACAAAAACGTATAGCATAGGAGGCAAGCTTTATAGTAGTTCCTATCTATGACAACAATACTACATAATTATTATTATTTTTTTGTAGAAGAAAACAAAACTATTTAAGCGTTATTTCAGTTAAGGTTTATTCTTGAGTGAGCTTGAATTTTTGAGGGTAGGCAAACAAAAAAAAAACGATACTTACAAGCTAAAACCTTGAACATATCCCTGTGCCTCAGCAAGTAGAATACGATGACGACGAACAACAGTAGCCCGATGACGATCAGCGCCCACACGTAAGGAGGCAACACGGCGCTCTCCTCTCGGTCGTCGGGCCTCACGCATTCGCCGCTTATATCAGCGTCGTGGTCTAACACTAACCTGTGCCGAACATTCGAGAACTGAAATTCTAAATTCTTGGAACTGTTCATGTTACAAGAAACAGTATATTAAGAACGAAACTGCTCATTAATATAAAGCAGTCAGAACGTTTTCAAGGGATAACTGTTGGGAAATAATACTGGAACTTTGACCTCATGTCTCAAGGTGGGGTGGTAGCGGCATGCAGGCCGTCTTGTTTATGGTATCCGATAAACACCTAACTTAAAAAATAATTCTCAAATTATATAAAAACGTGATAAATGTATACTAAAACATCAAAAACTTCTATTTACAGTACATGGACTCCAAAAAGGCTCGTTTTACTAACACGAACGGCGCTGACGTAATTTATGTGAATTAGATTCACAGACTCGAAGCGAGGTTACTGCTAAATTAGAATAATTACATATTTCAAACGTTTTCATTTTCATTTCTTTCCCATGTTAGTTATTATGAATGCATTTTTGGATAATACAGATTATGCACGTTTCATAATAATATAATCAAAGTGTCACTGAACCTATTAATTTGATTTACATAAAATAAAGCAGGAAAAAAATCGTTATTAAATAAATATTTGATTAAGATAGATTTGTCTAGAAATGTTTGATAATATGTAAAGCTTACTCAGCTGACTCACCCTTTCTTACACGTACCGCAGTCGACTACAGATTTGATACAAGTATTGGGTGGAAAACGTGTTGATGGTTCGCGCTTCAATTCTTCGCAGTTAATGCATTCTCGGCAAATATTCAATGCTATCTCACAGTAATAACCACTGGAGCACTGCGTGTCTTCCTGACAACGAACCGGTTGAGGGCTGACGTAGGTGAAAGACATCAAAAAACACAAGGACAAAATCCTGAAACAAAACATATTTGTTTTTACGTGTAGTGTTCAGTATATCCGGTCATCGTTCTCGTCGAACCCGTGGCTTTGCGACAAAGGGTTCGGCGAGTAAATTAACCACAGACACAGCCCACAGAGTCTCGCCGGTTCGTATCAGTGGGTGGTGTTTCCGATTTGGTGGTAGATTCTGCGAAGCACTGCTCTTGCTAGGGCTAGTGTTAGCAACTTCAACAGGTTAGAGCCCGTGAGCTCACATACTCGCTCGGATAATCTAGTATAGCCCCTCGAGGTTGCTAGAATAGGTAGGAAAAAAGGAGATGTATAATATACTATATATACTAGACTATAGCTAAACTATAGTATAATAGATTAAGTTGCAACGGAAATATACCAGATGTAACAACGGACGCGAATAGGCCAACAATCTGCATTGTGCATTTGCCATATAAAATGTATTTCTTCCGAGCTTACAACACGCCGCTGCCCTAAAGTCCTTTGTGAATACATATCAATAGGGACTGGACCCAAGATCGAACGAGAACAAGATCACAGTAACTAGTATGAGTCACCGAACGTCTTACTTATTTTGCCGCGGATGCTACGAATCTAATTTTATCGGTGATACTTCAAAACAGTTCCTAGAAATCTGCGGTCACTAAAACGACTCTTAGCGTTTGAGTATTTGCTAGGTATTCACTGAGATACCAGCTAATTTGTCGCTCACTAAAGTTTTGCTGCAAAGGACATGTGATCCTGGCTAAAGAACTTCCACAGTACCATATTGCTCTTCCACAGAAACCCACAGAAAGAGATGACGTTCGGTAAATTCCTCCAAAACAAAAGACAAAGCAACAACAAATTGTTTGTCATAAAATTATTAATTAGTTAATTAGTATCTATATTATATGTATGTTATGCATACATAATAATAATCACAGTTACATTTTCCTTTAAGTTATAAAACGCAGTAACGTAATTAATTCAACTGATCACTTAATTGTGTATTTTGATCCGCCGCGCAAATTAATCTTGAATCACAAATAAGTTACCAAGGACGATCAAATTCGAATTTTCTTGTGCTTTGCAAATATACACGGTAATGTTTTTTTTTTTTCTACATTTACGATCTTACCTATCCGGTCTTGAGTGGTGGCAAGGGCCATATATATACAACGTAAATACCGTCATCCACATTGAGACATCAGAACTCAGTGTCAATTGTATATCAAAGGGTAAAAGGCTATTTGATTTAAGCGATATTAATTTTTTTAATTAAAGGTGCATTTTATTTGGTAATAATAGCTGACCCGGCAGACTTCGTAGTGCCTCAATCGATAAATAAAAGATAAAAGGAATCCGTCCGATGGGGGACACATTAAAGGAAAAACAAAATTGTTATTTTTATTTAATTCCGAGCATTTTCATTCGTTTATTTACCTTTTAAACCTTCTCTGGACTTCCACAAATAATTCAAGACCAAAATTAGCCAAATCGGTCCAGCGAGTAGTTCTCGAGTTTTAGCGAGACTAACGAACAGCAATTCATTTTTATATATAGATAAGAAGAAGAAGAAGATTAGCATCAACAGTTCGATTTTTTTAAATTAAACTTCAATTAAGTTTGCTCCATTCAAATAGCTGAAGTTTTGCTGTTATGGTATTTTTTTTCAAATATTAAAAACTTTATATAGCTCTCCTGTGAAATTGTATAAACCAAATAGCCTTTCACGCCTCGATATTCCACCCGACAAATATATGATTAACTTATTAACAACGGAATAATTAGTCACGACGGGTCAAGTGTCAGCTTCGCAATTTTGATATAAAAATTATACACAATAAATAATCCCTTTTTTTAAAACGTTTAACAATCAAACATTAACGACATCTTTAAATATAATACTATAATAAGTTGGCAGAGAAAATGAAAGCTTTAATTTAAACTGTAAAGTTTAGTTTTCAAATAATAAAGTCCACTAAGATTATACGCCAACAAGTACTTGAGAAGGATGCCTTTAAGTCCTCTAAATAAATGCTGAATCCGATTATTCACCGGTCTATTTTAATTTACCGCGATAACGTGTGCGAAAGCGAGTGCGGGAACTTGTTTTGTGCTACGAATCGCCTGACCGATGATGAGTCGGACGACAAAACTTGTATCTCTTGGCTTCATAGACTTAACGCACAATATAACGTAACAATGTTCATCTAACTATCTTAAATAATATCGAATTATTATTTTATTACTGGTGGTAGGACCTCTTGTGAGTCCGCGCGCGTAGGTACCACCGCCCTGCCTATTTCTGCCGTGAAGCGGTTTGAAGGGTGGAGCAGCCGTTGTAAATGTCCATGGGCTTCAGTAACCACTTAACATCAGGTGGGCTGTGAGCTCGTCCAGCCATCTAAGCAATTAAAAAATAATCATAATATAAAATATATCCAGTTTTTAAAGATATAAAAATCTTCCAGGCTTTTTAGATAAGACAGGTTCACGATTCGGACTGCTGAGTTACCGGAGTTCATGACCGGTAGAACTTGAATGCCACCTCTAATTTAAGGTGAGAGATTGACATTTCAACGACTATCCTATTCTTCTTCGCCGAAACGCGACAAATACCGGGCAGTACGGACTCACAAAAATCCTTACAGCTCAAGATCAGTAGAAGAAAGACTACTAGAAAATACTAGTCAGGTGATGGAAAAATAGCAGTATTTCTCGTCATGTACCTAGTCATTGAAGATGATAGATGAAACTAGTATAACTTGTATAACTAGTAAATAGTATAACTAGTATACTTCTTTACTTTACGTTTTACTTTTAACCCTATTATCAACAATAAAAAATCTATTGAATTTATATTAAATAGATTTAATTTCTTGCCTTTAATAGTTAAAATACAAGATAAAATACATTGTCGCGTCGATTTCGTTACAAATGTTCTCGTATGTATCAATATAATTATTATAATGTAAATCGACAAAGCAAACCGAGTTACGTCTTAACAAAAAGATCAAATCCCCTGGCTGCAGGTACCTATGAAGCGGTCAACGGTGAGTCATCCCCATCCCACTATCGTATCGAACGCGCGGGAGGCGAAGCAAACCAGAATAACATCGAATCGCCACTCTAGACGCGATACGCAACAAACGGGAAAGGATTTTGAATGATGCAATATTACGAAACCCTCAACATAAACTTTTACATTGACTTTTGCATCTTATAAAAATATTGAGTGAAATGTTTTTTTTTTTTAATTCATGTACGCAAAAATTGTATAAAACTCAAAACAGTAGAAGGACAATTGTATTATTCTAGTAATTCACTGAATGATTTAGCAACGCCATTAAATTGATTTAAATTTGTAGATAGATAAATAAATCTAACGCGATCTCTATACGTCGTATAACGTCGATATTCTGAACGTACTTTGATCAATTCGAACACATTCAAACATCTAACGAATTATTGAGCTTAAACTGACTGACAATGTTATGGCCATGTTAATGCCGAACGAATATTGAGCCCGAAGACTACAAAGTAAATGATATATTAGCTAGCAACCTTGACATTGAGAGTATGAGAGCTGTGTCCTCAGTTGCGTCAGAATAACGGTAATTACGCTTTTCAGACCAGAAGAATGATGACGACTGCATAAATAAAGGCATAATTAATAAGTATCCATAGATTCAGAAAACGTCCTATCGCCAAAACTTAAATAGGAAGAGATTTAAAAAATACATAGATTTCCTTACATTTCTAACTACCTTGATCAAAAAATAATATCTATACTAATATTATAAAGCTGAAGAGTTTGTTTGTTTGAACGCGCTAATCTCAGGAACTACTGGTCCGATTTGAAAAATTCTTTCAGTGTTAGATAGCCCATTTATCGAAGAAGTCTATACCGCGCCGATAAATAATGTTTCAAAATCGGGTTATTTTTACCTTTCGAGAACTTCCGCTGCGTGCGCTGCATAAAAGGTTAAAGTTTCGTTAAAATAATGTATGACAGAATTGTTTCTCTTTAAAAGATCTAAAAGAAATTCCGTGACAGCATATGTCTATATGCTAAAGTTGATTCACTATAAAGTTTTTTATGCTAACCAAATTTGTTCTAAAATAAGGCATTATTTGTGAACAATCCACGCGGACGAAGTCGCGGGCAAAAGCTAGTAGAGAATAAAATAAAGATAGAGAAATTAGTATCGAAAAATCTTTAAACTAACAATTATGCACAAATTAGAACCAACTTGTTGCGAATCGCTCGTTGCGACGCTCAACATCTCGATGCGACGTGAGAAAGTGGACTTCTCTCTGTTCCAACTCGTCGTCTTAGAGCCGAGGACCAAGATAAGAATCTCACTCAATACTATCCTCCTGTCTTTTGGGTTCACTCCGTATGTTAGTTTAGGCAGGGAGACAGAACAAAAATTACATGAAAGCTATACTACATGCATCTTGCGAAAGATTAACTGGTTGACGGATGTTTGCACCCCCAGAATCCATGCTAGTTCCGATACAGCAGAGTATTTCAGGGCTACAAATTGACAGCACTGTTTATGCCAAGAGCTGCGATCCATGCAGGCAAAGTGTGAAATGTGTCATCTTGTCCCCAACAAGGGGCAGGTGGTCCCAAACACCATTATAAAGATAGACACAGCAATGAAAGAAAAAGTTGAGTCCAATCAAATAATGTGATCTTTGTGGGCTTTTTTTTTTAATGATGTTGATAATTTAACAATAATGGAATATTTATACAGTGGTCAACTTTTTAGCGTTAGAAAAATATATCACAATAAAATTAAAACATAATCTTAAAATCAAAATGAGCATAAAACAATTTTGAACTCTTTATACTCAGCAACAGAACTCTAAGCTCACCAGCAGAACTCTTTAAACTCACACCTAACTTTTGTTTTTTCCTACCACACCTAACTTTTGCCTTTTTAGGCATGGTAGGTAATGAGTGCTTACAGTGAACCAAGTTTACTTTACACATAATTTTTAAGTAAATTTTTATAGAACAAAATTTTTTTGCAGCATTTATGAATGACAGCCTTTGCATGGATGGATGGATTGCTTAATATTGTCTTTTTTGAATATTTATTGTTTAATAACTTTAAAACAGCTTCATTTCTTTTGAAGCTATATATTTTAAAACTTTTTTTACTTGTACAAGTAGAAAAAAATCTAAAACAAAAATAACATGTCCAAACATGACACAGGGACAAGTTGAAACATGCAATTTATGATAAAAAATATTTTATTATATACTGATTGAAAATTGTATTGTATGTTGTATTTTAAACACAAGGAATAAGACCTAGGACCCAGCAAATAATTAGCTAAATAAGTATATTATATTAAAAATAAAATATTAAATTTAATTTAAATAACATAATCTGTCGTTCAGACGACTTGTGTGTTTATAGATAAACTTTTTGAGAACTTAAAGCCAAAAGTTAGACACCGATAAGTGATATCTAAGTACCTCCTTCACTATAAATAATATAAATTTGTTGGAATTTTGTTTACTTTTATTTTTAAGACCGCCAGTTTTTTTAATTGCGTTCTCCTCGCATATAATTTCGTGTATTGGAATAAATTTTACATCTTAAATTAAATTATAATACAGAAGAGAAATGAGTAAATTGTCACTTACCAAATCATTTTGTACTTTTTGATGGTGATAAACAAAATGAGTAACTAATAATAAAATCTGAATTATCAATATAAATCACTCAAACACGTAATATAAACAATAAACAGTCCTTTTGCATCAAATGGTAGGAAGTACTAATTTTCGGATGAAGCGCGCGACAGTCTAATACAAAACCTCCGCGCATAATGTTCAAGTTCATGCATGAATCAAACAAAACATTCAAAACTTCAAAATAAATATATAAGTAGATAGTAGGTATGTATATGTAATACAAAGGATTTCAAAAACAAGTCTCAACTTGTTACGGCTTTGGCATAGATTACACTAATTTAAAGAGGTTGTGCTGTGTAGAGTAGAATCTATACAAAGCTGTATTCACGATTTTATACTTTGTGTTCGTTTTAGTAGTAAATTGTGCAAATAAAATGTTATTAGAAGCGACATTTCACTCATTTTCACAGCATAAATACGTGAAATTCTGCCATCAAGGCTGACATGAATTTAAAGTTTCGATTCGATTGCTTAATGTATTTTGTATTACGTGTATACATGGATGTATGGAAAACACACTGAACGCATGACTATTTTGTATCCCGCATCCATAATGTTCAAACAGGTGCTTAAAGCTCATTGACGACCGCACGTTTATCCTAAAATCCATACCGATAACCTTAAATAAAATCATCAGCTACGATTATTTTAAAAAATAATAAGAAGACCGGTGTCTTGGAAGAAAATAGTTTAAGAGTCATTCATGAAGAAGAAATGTGGTATAATAGCCAGGCTATGTATGAAGTCAAAAGCCTAGCATTTGATATTTGTGTCGTACACATAAAGGATTAGACAAAACTATAAAAGACTGTCGCCCTGAATCTCTTCCCATGTGCTATCAACATAGTGTATTAACGAACAAGCAGTGGCACAAATATGTTTTGTGAGAATGTGGAATGTACGGTTAACTGAATTATTTTTTAATTTTCCCTTTGTTCTTGTATTATAGTGGCTTATAAACTGGTTATCTGTGAAAGTGTACAAATGGAGGGAATTTAAAGAAAATTGCAGGACATGCCTTTTTACGCTCTTGCAAAAAGTTCTGTAGAACTATTAGTGTACCAGTGTAGAACTACCAATAAACGTGTAGTAATAGTGAGTTTTAAATCTTTTAATTTCTATGAAAAAACTCTGGATATAGTTTCTTGAATTATATTAAGAAGTTTGAACCATTACAACACTTTGAATAGGTGCAATGCTTACAAACAATTTGGCTGTATAAAATTATTTTCTTTGTCTGTAAAATTTGACAAAACAAACGAAAAAATCAATTCAACATAGTCAACACTAGGGATGATCTGTAACAGGTGAAATTAGAGACCTGTGCCACCTGCTCCTGTTCCAGTAGCCTTTTCCAAAATAACAGCCTGTTTCAATATAGCAGCCTGTTGTGTTTACTGTTATTTGTTATATGTGACTGTTTATTGTTCATATTACGTGTTTGAGTGATTTATATTGATATTTCAGATTTTATTATTATTTACTCATTTTGTTTATCATCATTAAAAAGTAAAAAATGATTTGGTAAGTGACAACAGGTTTAATAATGTTTTAAGTACATAGGCGGCACTGAAAATTTTGGGAATTAACGAAGTGACACAACATTACTATTTAAAAATGTATTTATTGCTTTTCGAAGTATTCTCCGCGAAATTTGACACATTTTTCCATACGATGAAACCAATCATTGAAGCAACCATTCCATTCGGAAGTTGAGGTCTCCAAAATGGCCGTTTTGTAGGCGTCCACAGCTTCTTCAGGTGATGAAAATCTCTGTCCACGCAATTTATTCTTTATTTTAGGGAAAATATAGAAATCATTAGGGCTTAGGTCGGGGCTGTACGGCGGATGGTCTAATAATTCTATGTTTTCTTGCTCTAAAACTCTTTTTCTGTGCGCGGTGTGAGAACTTGCATTGTCGTGATGGAGGATGATGCGGCGGTTGCAGTTCTCTTTACGGAGTTCAGAAACGACCTGTGGCAAACAAATGCTAGCATACCATTCTGCATTAACCGTTCTTTGTCCCTCAAGAGGAATAGTCGTAACATGGCCGGTTTTGGAGACAAACGTGGCCACCATTTTTTTTGCAACACGCCGTGAACGAACAATTTTTGTTGGCTTTAACTCATTTTCGAACACCCAAACTCATGACTGGTTTTTTGTTTCGGGTTCGTACGCGTATATCCAGGATTCGTCACCTGATACAATGTTGTATACAGCATTTGAGGATCCTGCGTGGAATCTTTCGAGAGTTCTGACGCATCAAGTAACGCGAGCCGCTTTTTGCTCTTCACAGAGCGAATGCGGTATCCATCGGGAAAACAACTTTTTACACCTAATTGTTCATTCAAGATTATTTGTATTTGACTCATGCCAATGTCTAAAGTTGCCTGAATTTTGCGGTATGTCACATGTCGATCTTCCTCAATCAGCTTACGCACAGCATCAACGTTTTCTTGGGTGACTGCAGTTTTTGGACGACCTTGACGGGGATCATCACTGAGCTTGACACGTCCACGTTGAAACTCAGCAAACCAGCGATAAATTGTGGTTTTGGATGGGGCTTCATCACCAAATGCAGAAATCATCCGGTCAACACACTGTTTTTGTGTTAAACCACTTCGAAAGTCATAATAAATCATCGCTCTTGAATTTTCTCGAGTCAATTCCATTTTCTCAACGACTAAAGAAGTTTGACAAAACCTCGTGACAAGACCGAGAATCTTTTTTTAAATAAATAAATGGAGTTCGATTTTTAAAACCAAGGAGTTTTCAATTAAAAAGATTTTAATATGACAGGAACAGTGGAAATATTCCATTCCCGATACTTTTAGTGCAGCCCTCGTAGTCGTCGTCTTGGCCTAAAGACTAAGACATCTGGGGCATTCGTATCGAGCGATGCACCGGTGTTCGAATGCCTAGTGTGTACCAATTTTTCTAATGAAATACGTACTCAACAAATGTTCACGATTGACTTCCACGGTGAAGGAATAACATCGTGTAGTAAAAATCAAACCCGTAAAATTATAATTTGCGTAATTACTAATTGTAGACCGCTTGTGAGTCCGCGTGGGGAGGTACCACCACCCTGCCTATTTCTGCCGTGAAGCAGTAATGCTTTTCGGTATGAAGGGTGGGGCAGCCGTTGTAACTATACTTGAGACCTTAGAACTTGTATCTCAAAGGTGGGTGGCGCATTTACGTTGTGGATGTCTATGGGCTCCAGTAACCACTTAACATCAGGTGGGATGTGAGCTCGTCCACCCATCTAAGCAAAAAAAAAAAAAGGAGAAAAAAGCATGTTACAAACTGTTTGGGAACAGGATGTATATGCTATCTTTTTCTATTTCTGTACGTGAAAAGGGAAAAGAGCTTGTTCCAAATTGTTTCGTTTCTGGCTGTTTGCTTTGGAACGGAACAACACAACTTATAGAATATTGTTGAACAGTTGGAACAGTTGTTTCGGTCTATAGACAACAGCTCCAAGTTTTTTCATAGACGAACCTGTTCCGTTTGACTGTTCCGATAAATACGCCTCACCCCTAGTCAACATCTTTTATCATGTCATGACTGTCGCAGTCGCACATATAGGTATTTATTTAAATTCTGAAAGTAGGTACGGTACCTAATATTGATCGAAAATCTTTATGTTAACTGCCATCTGTGTGATTAGGACTTCATAACTGAACCCGAGCTGTGTCAGTTCAACAAGTGTACTACAATGAGAATAGAATCAGAATAATTACTACGTGTCTCGCATTTTAACAATTTGTGTTTGATTGTTATTTTGTATTGGATCTAATTTACATTATTTTCTAAAACCCAAAAAAATATTAATCACTACATCATACATGGAAGGATTGGAACAAGAACATTCAATTAACACAGAAGAAAATATGTCTACCGCGGACAGAAACTCTGAGTCTTCCAGATTAGTCACGTCTAATGCTTCTACTAAACCGAGTTATTTGAACTTGTGCAGCAATACGTGTTCTGTCATATTTTTGTGCATTATTTCGTATTGTTCTTTTCATAAAGGAGTTACATTATTTTCTTTTCATCCCATTTTGATGTCTTTGGGAGTGAGTAATCATTACATGGTTTTGACTTTGCTTTATTGTTTATCCAGGAAAAACTGTTTATAGTTTTATTCTATTAATTTCAGTGGGTTATCATTATGACTTCAGCAATCAATGCAATCACTCCAGGAGATTTTGCAACAGAATGGATGCCTATACGTCTACGAAGTGCTCGACATTGGCTTTTACAGGTGGTTGGTTTCATATTCATCACAGCAGGATTCTTCGTGATACTGATTAATAAAATTATAAATGGCAAGGATCATTTCACATCTCTCCATGCAAAATTTGGTTTGTCTTCATTAATACTTATGTTGGTAACTATGATGGGAGGACTGGGAGCTTTGTACAGTCTTAAATTAAAAAATTATCTTGCTCCTATTTATACAAAACTTCTGCATGCTAGTATTGGACTTTTAACTTTTGTCCTGGGAGTTATTACTATATTACTTGGATTGTTTACCAGGTGGTGGAGTTTTGGTGACCCTATCAGATATACAAACTTCACACTTGTACTGGCCATTATGCTTTTAACTATCTTGAGACCAAGCTTAAAAATATATTTCCGTTTAAAAGAAAGAATTGAAAACACAAACTAAAACATAATTAAAAAAAAAACAAATGAGATGCAAGAAAAAGGAATACTGAACTTTTTTATTTTTTTATAATCAAGTAAAGTTATGTTAGTCAATGTTATTTTTTATTATTATTTTATATTATTATTTTTATTATTAAGAATGTTTTTGTGATACTTTGCTAAACCTAACATTTATGTTACACTTGCTTGTTTGCACAAAATAGTTGAAATTCTTTGAATTTCAATGTGATATTTTTTTTATACTAGTGGTGCTTAATTTTATTTTGTAAGTATATTAATATAATTACAGAAAGTGATATATTCTATGAATGTAAAAGGGATAAATCTAACATAAATTTATGTAATATCCCATAAGCCAAACAATCTAAGACTTATAAGTGGAGCCTATAAAACACAATCTTATCATTAACTATCTTTAACTTAATGGTTTTGAAATGGTAAATGGTAAAAAAATACTTTACCAAAGAATGTCTTAAATCTCAGAATTAGTTTGTTATCCTTTGCAAAAGGCAATGCATTTAATCAAAATTTTATTTAGATTTAATTGTCCTAATATTCCAGTGTTAATTTTATAGTTTTAAGAAAATTATAAACTTGTTATTTTTATTAAACATATATTATTTAAGAAAATAATGTACTTATCATAATTCAATGAAAGATGTTTCATATGTCCAACTTATGTAATTTTAAATATATTTTTCGAATATTATTAATTTCAAAATTTTCTTTCGAATTTTTTTGCTAAATTGTGCCAAAATTAGATTAAACTATATAGTCATTACTATTCCATGAAAGACTATATTATATTATAATCTTATCTTATAGTGGTTTAAGTGGTAGAGAATTATCAAATATATAAAAGATATATTAATAAATATTTACATGTAGTTTTAGAAAAACTCTCGATGTCTATTTACACTTGAAGCTCTAAAGTATATGTTATTCTCTAATAAATGTGTTATGATTGCTGTTAGAGTTTTAATTTAAACTAAAAACTACTACCTTCTTAATCCCTAAACTTTACTAATAATTTTCTAATAGAAGTAAAGTCCTACTTGCAGAAAATAGGTCAAATTCGAGTATAGCTTAGTACTCACTATTTATAGCTATGTAAATATTATATGGGTATCTAAACCCTGTACTGGGTGTACAGTACAGTTCTGGAACCATTAAGAAAAACTCCCACATCACCAACTTATTTACCACCAACTTATCTATTTATAAGTAAGGTGTTTACAAATTCCATAAAGCAATGATAGTTTTAATAAAAATAAAGATGAAAAACAGCGTAATTTTGGTAAAATTATTTTATTATTAATTGGTTTACAAATACCTATATTGTCAGTTGTCTCTAATGCCGGCCACTGACATGCGCGCAAATATTCGTACATTGTACGAATGTTTGCGCGCATGTGAAGGGCCATCAAACATTCATTCTCAAATCTAGCGGCTGTGCAAATGGGTTCGCATACTCAATTTGCGAACCCGTTTGCGCTTTCTCCTACACTTGTTTACGAATGTCTCACGAATTTCTCCTCCTTTTTAATTCGTCAATAGAACATTGAAGAGAAAAAGAGTTTTTAATTCTTTCCCAGACATCATTAACAGCCATGCTGTTTTTATGGGATTTCTTTTGATGAAGATACGCTACACAGTAGACGTCACGAACTATGAAAATGAGGTATAGTATACGTCCGTTACTTACGCAATCGTCGGCGCAACTGGGCAAGCGAATGTGTGGGAGACTACGCGAAGGTCCGCGGTTCGCGCGCTTTGATGTCTGTTAAAAAAAAAACCGACACAGCTTGGAAAACAACACCAGTGTACTGCTGCGATGACCGATGAGATTACTAGGGCGTTGTTTTAATTATTTTTTATATTTTAAGTAAAGTTAAGTCACCAGAGTTATTTAAATTTGTAGGCAACCTTTTTTTAGTTGTTTTTTTATTAATTCTGTGAAAAACATTGATTTTGTGACAAAAAAATTCTCTGGATTACCGGTACCTAAGTAGTGTCTGTGTGTGTATGTGTCACTATCAGGTTTCGTAAATTATTTAGGAAAGCATCGAGGACAAACAAATTTTAAACACGACGACCTGGCCCTCGAATCTATCCGGAAATACATGAAGTCAGCGTCGGAACGGTACTTCAATAAGGCTGGCGTCATGATAATCGCCTTATCGTTGCCGCCGCTGACTATTCCCCGAATCTTGATCACGCAGGAGCCAATCACCGTCGGGCGTCGACGCCTTAGGCATATCCTTACGGATCCATCAGATCCAATAACCCTTGCATTAGACACCTTTAGCTCTAACACTAGGAATAGGGACCCCGGTAACCGTATTCGTCGAACTCTGCAGAGTTGCGCAGCCTAACCTAAACATCAGCCCGCTGAGTCTTTCGCCGGATCTTTTCAGGGGGTCGCGATTCCGATCCGGTAGTAGATTAATTCGCGAAGCAGCTACTCTAGAGTTGTTACGTCTCCTTGGAGAAGCTCGGGTAGCTGTTAGCATATCCCACCGTTTCTGGCTGAGCCCTTGATCGCCCACCTGCCGTGTTAAAACTGAAAAGGCCTCCGGGCTACCAGTACTCTCAAAGATAAAAAAAACACTAATAATTCTTATTTTTATATACATCAGAGTAAAATTGAGAATCGTATTACCGTGAAATTTCCGTATTTCAAAAATTAAAACTAATAAGGCAATTAGAATGATATTTTTTAGAATAGCAAGAATGGCGTATATAAAAAGCAGACTTATAAAATAACTACCAACAACTTTGTAAAGCTAGCTTTTTTAGCTAATAAAGTTTGATTTGATTTGATTTGGTTCTTTGTAAATATTTTTTTTTCTTTTTTTTTTTATTGCTTACATGGTTGGACGAGCTCACAGCCCACCTGGTGTTAAGTGGGTACTGGAGCCCATAGACATCCACAACGTAAATGCGCCACCCACCTTGAGATATAAGTTCTAAGGTCTCAGTATAGCTACAACGGCTGCCTCACCCTTCAAACCGAAACGCATTACTGCTTCACGACAGAAATAGACAGGGCGGTGGTACCCACCCGCGCCGACTCACAAGTCGTCCTACCACCAGTAATTACGCAAATTATAATTTTGCGGGTTTCATTTTTATTACACGATGTTATTCCTTTACCTTTATCAACGTTTCGATTATACTGTTTGTATTTGTTTCCTACAACTTGTGGTCATCTCCAAAAAAAATCCAGTAGGGTGAAACACACCTTCCGTGTAGGTATCCAGTGGAACATTTATTTATTTTATTTATTTATATAGTGTATACTGTGTAGCTGGGAAATTAAGCAAACATATTTTGCATAACTTTGCTTAATTTTGCTTAACGTGGTTTTAACGGGGACATGATCTAACATGATATAACATGATAGTAACTTCAGCTGCTATTAGCCTACAACGCGGGTGTAACTCTGGTAATGTTCTACCTATTTCTGCTATCTACTCGTCTATTGAATTTTGCCACATAAATTAAATATCCTACATGATTTTCTAACAGAACCTTTCCCAATAAGTTCTATCGAAAAATCTTTATTCCAGGCCTGGCAATCTCAATGGAACTCAACCTGTTTTTGAGTTCTTTCAAATTTATGGTACTTGGTGACTGCTTTAGGGACTGCTAAAGTTTGAGATAATTCCATCATTTCCTTTTATCCTCGCCCCGTCTGCCTGAAGTACAGTTCGTCTATTAGGTACTAACTAGAAACTCAGCGGTTCAAGGTTGTTGTTCAGTGTGTCTCCGCTGAACTTTTTTTTACGAACCGTCAGATCATTTGTCGACTACGTTGTAACCAGTTGTAACTAACATATTAATCTATAATCTGGATTTGGAATTAACTTCCGTCCACGGTGCTTACTGATTTACAAAAGTAACAAAAACCACTAACTGCCTAGTGTACCGTATACACGTGTGCTTACGATATACAAGAAAAAAGTGAGCTGACGGTTCATGCGGTAGGAATAGAGCCTTAATAGAGTACCAATACAGGATCACCAATTAAATAAAGTGGAAATTATGGTCGTGACTAGAAAAAAAAGGGGAGATGATGAGAAATTTGGATAAATCATTCTAATATATTTATATTATTATTTCTTCTTTACTCCATTCACAAGTTTTTTTTTTTTTTAGTTGTGTGGGAAACTAAGTGTGTATATATGGTGGGAAATGAATGTTGGTGTTGGAGGGACTTTTTGGCGGGAACGCGAGGAGTGAAGTGGTGTGATTTGTTTTATTTTGTCTATTTAGTGTTTCTTCAGGTTTAAATGTGTAATAACGGTGGTTTATTAACTGTTTAATATCTGTGAAAGTGCACAAAAGTGGGAAAATGAAACAAAGCTGCTGGACGTAAGTTCTCGTGTTCCTCCAAAAAGTCTACTGAAAAAATCTCAGTAAATGACCACCATTTTACTGAGATTATATTTCATCCCATATCATCACATTTCATTTAATTTCATCTCAGTTGATTAATTTCTCAAATTAATCATCTTCATTTCATTTCACTCCATAATAAAAAATTTATAAAAATCTGAATATTAATTAAAATAAGACATGACCTAAAGGTCTTAGTTACCAGGTCATAAAATCCCTTAGAAAAATTTAAACGAAAGCAGAAAAAAAAACAAAATTGATTAATGATTTTATTCATTCGTTCACTCATTGATTCACTGTTTGGGTTTAAGGAAAAATCTCCAGAACATAAGGGCATTTTCGTTTGAAGATAAATAAATTTCACTTAATTGTGAACATTCAAATACTTGAAAAAACAAGGTAAATACTTCGCTATTTATAAATTGGAAAATGGCGTCTTATTCTCAGCCGTCGTTTTATGATTTACGTTCCCACCGCTCTTTTGTTCTAGATGCCAAATATTAAGTTGCAATCATCAGACAACGAGGTCTTCGTTGTTGATGTTGAAATTGCCAAATGCTCCGTAACTATCAAAACTATGCTAGAAGACTTAGGCATGGAAGAGGATGAAGAGGAAGTTGTACCTTTACCTAATGTCAATTCTGCAATACTCAAAAAAGTTATTCAGTGGGCTACTTATCATAAAGACGATCCTCCGCTACCAGAAGATGACGAAAACAAGGAAAAGAGGACTGATGACATATCATCATGGGATGCTGATTTTTTGAAAGTTGACCAAGGCACACTCTTTGAATTAATATTAGCTGCAAATTATTTGGACATCAAGGGTTTATTAGATGTCACATGTAAAACTGTAGCAAACATGATCAAAGGAAAGACTCCTGAAGAAATCCGTAAAACGTTCAACATTAAGAATGATTTCACTGCTGCAGAAGAAGATCAGGTTCGTAAAGAGAATGAATGGTGTGAAGAAAAGTAAACCATAATAAATGCTATTTGCAAGCATCTTTTTGTAGTATTATCACTATGTATGCAACATTAAACTATTTTTCCCATGGCAATAAAGAATAATTAATTTAAACCAAGTAAATTTGTTTGTGTTGTAAATTATATAAAAATAGGTACATCATGTCATTGTGATTTTCAATAAAATTTAAATTTTCATATTATCATTTAAATTACTTTTCATTTAACTTTAATTCTATTATATTTATTGGAAAATTTACTTAATGAAATAGAAATAATTAGCATAAATCACTGACTTAAATTTTTGTCATCTGCTTATTTTTTAACTAATTGTGTGGGTAGTCTTGATTGTGTCCAGAAATTGCCAGTATCCATTGCAATGTTAAACCACAAAAATAAGTTTGTCACCATCAATGTCAATACAAAAAGTAAATAAATATACAGTCAAAACCGTTTACTGCGACATCGTTTAGAACAACATGCTGGTTATAATAACCTAGAACAAAGGTCCCGGCTGAATGCTATATGACCGCCTTATTAAAAACATTGCTCTATACGACATTGCTAATAACAACATACCTCATAAAACGACCACATTTAACTAATATTTCGGAGAATTAGATCTGTTAGAACGACCGGCTAAGCTGTATTGTAAACAATTTGAATAGGTATCCACATTTGTCTTCAATGGCTATTAAAATCAGGAAAGAAAACAATAGGATTTTGTTTAGTGTAGGGTCTTTTCTAATTCTTAGAAACAAAAATGTGTATGCGGTGGAGTCAAAGCCCGCTTCTTCATATCTCTTCAGTTAGTTAGTTACTTATACTTATATACACAAGATGCACCAAAACTTTGTGGAATTATTCATGAAACTTTCAAAATGTCGCAAAGAAAAACAAAACAAATTAATATTGAAGAAAAATCGTGTATTATGCAAACATATTTTTCCAATAATTCCCTATCGATTTGTTTGTACTTGCACGATACACATTAAATTTCACCGGTTGTTACGACTGAATATGAGCAGTCCCTTCGATGTCGTTATAACAGATTTTGACTGTATATGTATGTATTTGATAACCACATTCCCTTAGAGTCCGTTCCTGATGCTAAAAGAGAATTAAACCATCAGCATAACAAATGAAAATAATATATATGAAACTATTTTTGCCTCTAGATATTTGTCATTAAAATTACTTTTAAAGCTTAGTATATGAACCCATAGTCAGAAATGTCCGTCTGCCTCTTTCAAAAGAAACTGAAAGTGAGTTCCAGCAATTAAATTTTTATTGTGTTACATTGTATGCTATGTAAAATAAAATTTTAAAGGTGATTATTATTTTGTTGGATTGTAATTTTTATAATTAAAAAACTACTTTTACAGTTTATCTTGAGTATATTATAATCAATTTATAATTTCAGTTGTTTCAAAATCTAACAGTTTTTGTGGTCATGGATAAGAGGTGTAAGTAAACTATAAAATTTGTAATGAAAAAATCTTATTAGCAATTATTTATTGTTTACAATTATTATTATTTTAATAATAAAATATCTTTACAAATGAAAAAAAAATAATAATAATTATCAATTATTTATTCTCTCCTTTTCATAGAACATAATGTTTAGGTCTTATAGTTTGTTTGACTTGGGATTTCATGTTAATAGTCAGATGATTACTTTTTTTCTGATCTAACCTTTTTTCCTTTTATTTACAATAGCTTCATGAGCTATTTATGGAATTAAGAATTGTTTAGGGTGTATTGAGCCATGTTAAATTTCACTATTAGCACTGTCCAGAGTAAGTTAAAATAAATCAGACTTATGTTGGGTTTGACATCTGCAATATTTTCCTTAATTCGTAACAAAATGTGCGCGTTACGCCAATGCTATCCAATGTATGAGCCTGCAATCTTCTCTCTACCTCCCTTGATGTACATCAGGAACAATATAGCTCATTCCTTCTTCTTTTTGTTAGCATTTTCTTGGTCTAGTGCCAAGGAATATAGCTCGTTCCACTGGTTGTTTTTTTTTCGCCTACCGACGCCGAAAGTTCGGTCTTCGTCCCGCTGTACAGGGAAGAAAGTGTAACTTTTCCTCCCGCTGTACAGGGAAGAAAGTGTAACTTTTCCTCCCGCTGTACAGGGAAGAAAGTGTAATTTTTCCTCCCGCTGCACAGGGAAGAAAGTGTAACTTTTCCTCCCTGGGTACAAGTGCGCATGCGCGTTAGTGTCTACGTCTGCCCTCACGCACCTAAAATTCTCCGCCATTGTTGTGCTCGGGTAATTTGCAATATTGTGTTTAGTGTGAAAGTGAAATAAACAAAATGCAATAAAATTTAATAAAAAAGTAATAAACAAAGATGAGTTTGTGGCGGGTAGCCATCATACAACGCAAGATAATTGACAGATGCCTGAATCTCGCTTACGACATTTTCAAGATAAAGCGCATATAAATACAAGTTCCGAACAACAACGTTCAGACCGTCGGTCTACCGAGCAAATATCACCCGCTCGGTGGAAGATCTTCCCTCCGTCGTATACCTCCCAAACTGGTGACCTGCGTCGGAACAATTGCAGCCTTCACACTTCATCATCAGCGCATCAAGAACTTCGGCTACCACGATTCCCGCATTCTCGCAGATAAAAGTAAGTCATCAACAGTCGTCCCACAAGCCAGTATCGCAGCCTCAACAGGACCATCGCAGCCGACTCACCGCGCTTCCTGGTCCTACGGCACGCACCTTCACTGCCTCATCACGCCGCTACGGTTCATCACAGCCCACGACCGGATCATCAACGCTTGGGGTCACACATCTCCGGCGTGGCAGCTCTGCACACATGGAGTACTCACGATATACGCGCAGCATTCAAGCTCAGTCTCGACTCACCGCAGACTTCGAGCAGCACTGGCGACAATCACGCAGTATTCAAGCTCAGTTTCGACTCACCGCAAACTTCGAGCAGCACTGGCACTTGCAAGCTGATCTCAGCACGGACAACGATAACTAAAATGACACGACCTCCAGTCTCGGAGGGGAGTGATGTGGCGGGTAGCCATCATACAACGCAAGATAATTGACGGATGCCTGAATCTCGCTTACAACATTTTCAAAATAAAGCGCATATATACAAGTTCCGAACAACAACATTCAGACCGTCGGTCTACCGAGCAAATATCACCCGCTCGGTGGAAGATCTTCCGTTCGTCGTTCAGCCTCTCCACAAGTTCATCAGACAGTTCTTATTTAATTAGTAGTAGTTTATTTAAAAATTAAAAAACAGTTAAATTGTTTTTTTTATGAGTACGTAATATTTTAACTATTTCCAAAATACTTGTGCGGATCGCTACCAAACTCACAGGGCTACTACCGCAGTGAAAACATTTACACAAGATAGCGCGAGTGCACTCCGCGCGGTGCTCTCTATCAACCGCTAGCATGTTCAATCTACAACTTAGAATTTATTCATTAATAAAAATTACAATGNTCCGGTAAGTATCTTTTATGTTGGAATGAGTTACTTTTAATGATCAGTCATCACACAACGATCCGGTAAATATCTTCTATGCTGGAACGAGTGACTTATATTGATCAATCATCACACGTCGATCCGGTAAATATCTTCTATGTTGGAATGAGTTACTTTTAATAATCAGTCATCACACAACGATCCGGTAAATATCTTCTATGTTGGAATGAGTGACTTATATTGATCAATCATCACACAACGATCCGGTAAGAATCTTCTATGTTGGAATGAGTGACATAGATTGATCAATCATCACACAACGATCCGGTAAGTATCTTCTATGTTGGAATGAGTGTCGCTTATGAAGAAGTTATCGATGCAACTAATGATGGGACTGTTGAAATGTCCGTGGTAGGAACCGCACGAAGCAGCACCGAGAACAAGTCCGACAAAAAACACCATAGCTAGCATAAAGACCAATATACACCGACATTTATTCTTTGTGGATATTAATTCTGAGCATAAGTGTAAAAAATCATAAATAGACCTGAAATAGAAAACTCTGTTTTAGTTTTTGAATTTAAAAACGAATTGCAAGCTAGATTTATATACATTTTTTTACTATCTATACTTATTGTTATGACAAGACTAATTAAATCTACAGCAAATCAACAACTTTTTTTTTCTTAGACAGGTGAACTAGCTTAAGCTATCCCATAGATATCAACAATGTAAATGCTACCACCCACCTTGAGAATTAGTTCTAAGGTCTTAGTGCCAGAGTACAATGGCTGCCGAAAGGCATCACTTCTTCAATGCAGAAAATAGGCAGGGTGGTGGTAGCTATCTGTGCGGACTCACACGATGCCCTACCAAAGTAAATAGGCATTTTTTTTTCCGTGTTTAATTTAATTACACGATGTTATTCCTTCATCGTGGGAGTTATTAGTCTCAAGTATAATAAGTGTATAATCTATGGTTATTAGTGAACATTTCTTCAGTACGTATTTCATTAGTTTAATAAAACAAGATTTTCAAGACATAACGTAAAATATAATAATGATAGATGGTAAAATGACAATGTGTTCGAAGTATAATTCAAATAATAGAATATGGAAAACAAGGTTACAACTATTAGAGAAATCTAAGATAAAGTCTGACTCACCTACAGCATCTTGTATTGTCACAGAGTAACTTGTCTGTTTCATCTAACAAGCGCTGAAGTTGTTGCTGCGCTAATGTAATTACAGGACATTTCTTGTGTAATATATTAGCAATTTCACCTTCCGACTCTAAATCACAAGTACAGCCAGGAGGAGACTCTGCAGTAACAATAATTTCATTTCCGCCATCGCTTCTCGGAGAAACATCTGCGGTGTCTGTATTTAAATCGTTATTGGGCCTCTGCGAATCGACATTGTAATCATCTCGTCGGATTTTCTTGTATGTTTTCCTGGAATATCTACAAATATTTTGTATTTGGTAATCATCCATTGCTCAAACATAAAATTATTATTAATCGATATGGATAAAGAATCCAAGAGTTATCGTCCTGTGACTACGTTTAGTGGCCCATGTGCCTATGTACGAACCGTTACGTAGTTTCTCCACGTTGTGGACTACTTTAAAATATAGTTTTTTCCACGGCTACTAACGGCTACTGGCGTGTTTAAGCCTAAAGGACATGCGATAGGTACCTATATATTTTTGTTGATAGCTATGACGTCAGATGGATAGGTGACAAATAGTGACAATGATATTTTATATGGCCAGTACTCGGACATAGAACGCAGGTACGTTTCTTCTAATTCAAATTCGAATTTTCAATACATCTTCTCTTCTATATCTTTAATACATCATGAATAAATGAGCTGCTTTAATTTTTTATTATTTTTGTTTGTAAAAGAGTGAGACCTAAATTCTTTGTTGATTATTCTCAAGGGTAAAACTGCATTCCGAACCAGCGATAAAGTGATGTCGATTTAAAAGTGAAAGTCTATTCAAAGAAAACGTTATTTGTATGTTTGTTATGTAGGCTCTTGGTTAGATCATAATATTATTATAATACAAGCCAAAGAGGCGAATGGTGAAGATCCACATTACATACGCATCACGGTGCTCAGACCGCCATCGTGCAAAACAGCCCACTGAGTTTCTGGCCGAATCTACTCAGTGGGTTGCGTTTCCGATCCGGTGATAGATTCTGCGAAGCACTGCTCTTGCTAGGGTTAGTGTTAGAAACGTCGTCAGCTTTGAGCCCCGTGAACTCACCTATACACGTCAAGGCGAAGCTGAAATAGCCTCTCGAGGCAATTAGCACAGGTAGGAAAAAAAATTTACCACCCCGCCTATTTCTGTAGTGCGTGAAGCAGTAATGCGTTTCGATTTGAAGGGTAGGGTAGCCGTTGTAACTAAGTATATTGAAACCTTAGAACTCATCTCAAGGTGGGTGGCGGCATTTACATTGTAGATGTTTATAGGCTCCAGTAACCACTTAACACCAGGTAGGCTGGGAGATCGTCCACCCATATAAGCAATAAAACATGCAAATAAATCCAATATTATGAAACGTAATTGTGTAATAAAATATGTAATAATAAAGCGCATCTTACGCAAAATAAAAAGCTGAAACTGTAAGTAGATACCTTAGATCATAATCGTAGGACTTTCTTTAGCGTCATTGGTGGTAGAAGCGTAATGGCTGACTTTCGAAGTCGTCGTGGCCTAAGGGATAAGACGTCCGGTGCATTCGTGTTGAGCGATGCGCCGGTGTTCGAATCTCAGGCGGGTACCAATTTTTCTAATGAAATATGTACTCGGCAAATGTTCACGATTGACTTCCACGGTGAAGGAATAACATCGTGTAATAAAATTGAAACCCGCAAAATTATAATTTGCGTAATTACTGGTGGTAGNGATGCGCCGGTGTTCGAATCTCAGGCGGGTACCAATTTTTCTAATGAAATATGTACTCGGCAAATGTTCACGATTGACTTCCACGGTGAAGGAATAACATCGTGTAATAAAATTGAAACCCGCAAAATTATAATTTGCGTAATTACTGGTGGTAGGACCTCTTGTGAGTCCGCACGGGTAGGTACCACCGCCCTGCCTACTTCTGCCGTGAAGCAGTAATGCGTTTCGGTTTGAAGGATAGGGCAGCCGTTGTAACTATACTGAGACCTTACAACTTATATCTCAAGGTGGGTGGCGCATTTACGTTGTAGATGTCTATGGGCTCCAGTAACCACTTAACAACAGGTGGGCTGTGAGCTCGTCCACCCATCTAAGCTATAAAAAAAAAAAATACTTAATCGTGGGTCATTGCAGTTGCTCATGTACCTTAGCAATATCACGGGCACAGTCAAACTGCAAAGGTAGATGGTACGTATCATTATTTCTGATGTAATACTAAGTGTTACCTTTTCCTACAAAATTGCCATTTAGTATGCACAAAGTTAGTCATATTTTCGTCGTGATCGTGATCTCACTGGTCCCACACTGCAATAAAAATTATATTAAACTAGATTTTGCCCGCGACTTCGTTCGCGTGGAATAGTTACTTTGGGATAACGCTAAGCTTTACCGACGACTTCATTTACGTAGAAGGTGAAAATATTTTTGAATATGAATGTTAAGGAGCTATTTAAGTTACCAAAATCACGATTTTTAAACGACTTCAAAAGAGAAGGTTATTAATTCGAACACAATTTTTTTATGCTTGCTAAGCTTGAGCCCACTGAGTTTCTCGTCGGTCTTCTCAGTGGGTCACGTTTCCGATCCGGTGGCAGATTCTGCGAAGCACTGCTCTTGCTAGGGCCAGTGTTAGAAACACCTCCGGTTTGAGCCCCGAGAGCTCACCTACACGCTAGGGTAACGCTCATACAGCCACTCAAGGCAATCAGCATAGGTAAGAAAAAAAATAGACGATAATGTTTGAACCGATTCTAATACTTCTTTTTTCTTTTTTTTGGTCGAAGAGTTCCCGAATAGTCCTGTAATCATCAGGATCAGGATTTGATGATGGGATTCTGGAGAAATCTAGAAAAATCTACAATTTTCGAAGCCTATCTTAAAATGATTTGGGTGTTTCTGGTTATCCGTCTTAATCTGTGCCGCCGCGTAACGGCCGAGCGGCGCCGCGGCGCGGCGGCGCCTTGTTCATCATTATTTTGCTGCGATGTTATTCTAAAACTGCAATATCTTTTATAATAGGTACTCATTGAAATAAAATGATGTACAGGGCAAATTTCTTTAAAATTAAATACTTGTAATAAATAACATATTTATTTGGATAAGGGTTAATATCATTTTTATAAAAAACACCTTCACAAATAATGCTTTATTTTAGAACAAATTTGGTCAGCATGAAAAAAGTTATGGTGAACCAACCTTAAAGTATAGAGATATGCTGTCGCGGACTTTTTTTAGAACTTTTAAAGGGGAATAATTCTGTCATAAGTACATTTTAATGAAACTTTAACAGTTTCCACAGCACACGTAGCGAAAGCTCTGAAAAGGAAAAAAAACACGTGTGGCACTCGGGGACTGCCGCAGTAAAGCCATTGCATAGCATTTTTTATCAACTTATGCAATTATAATTAGAGAATAATAATTTAATATTAAAACAATAATAAAATAAGACCACGCTATATTTATAAACATTAACAAAAGCAAAACATTAACTGTCCCCTTCACACTCATAAGCTAGAATCGCGCGAGAGAAAGATGGGCAGACTTTTCATGATGCGCATGCAGTGCGACGTCACACCGCGCGCTTATTCACAAACACTACACAAGCATAACGTGTGAATGTGTTGAACGCGAGCTACATGGTAGGCGAAGTGGGGGTGATAGGTTTCGTTTTCGTTACGGAATTTCTTGATTCGGTTGCCGCGCTCAAAGCCCGCGATAAAAGCTATGCAATAGCTTAAAAACCGGTTTTGAAACATTCTTTATTAGTGTTCCTCTCGTATTGGTCTTAGCGTGATTTTATATAGCCTCAATAAATAGGCTATCTAACTCTGAAAGAATATTTAAAATCGGACCAGTAGGTCCTGAGATTAGCGCGTTCAACCAAACAAACAAACAAACTCTTCAGCTTTATAATGTTAGACATTAAACAGTAAATTAAAAAAACGAAATACATTGTAATTTTTTTTATTTTTAATTACCCCTTATAAATAAACAACAACTTAAATGCAGAAAATGGAAACAGTCAACATAATAAAAAAAACGCTGCGGCTAATCTCCAAAGGATTTATGCATAAACTTCTTGGAATATTCATAGACAACGAATAAGGCAGCCGTGGCCGGAATGGTACGGACTAGCGTCGGTTTTAGTCCATTATACAATGCTAGAACACCTAAAAACATAAACCTCGTCACAATATACAAAGTGGAACTAAATTAATGCTTAACCTAGTTTCATACAAGTTTGTCTAATCTTTACTATGTATATTATACAGTAATAAGAAATAAATACACTGCTAAAGGTTTCGGTTTTTCTATTCAAAATACGTAGTTTTTATTAGAACGACTTTATCATCGCCGACTTCTGAAAAACACCATCGACTAAGATTAAGCTGGGTCTGGGACTGGAATTTTTTTTTTTACTACAGAACCACCCCGTTCTCCGGCGGGTAGTTCTGCTCTAGGTAATGTTGTAACCAGAGACAAGTTTAAGAATGTCGTGTTTCTTATATTGAAAATGAACCCCTATTTGACCCCTATGGGTTTAAATTTTCAACAAACAATACAAAAGTTATCAACTAAAATTTTGCGGCGTTAATAAATTTGTGAATCAGGACAAGTAATTATATACATATAATGTATGTATGTATTCTTTATCCCACAGGCTCTGTACAAGGATTTGGAATGTATGTATATGCATATATTTATATGGAAAATAAATAAACATAAGTGTCTGTTTGTGAGACCTTGAAGTTAGGTCAAATTAATGATCATAATAAGGTTTTTTTGCACTCGAACATAGTCAAAACAAACTCATTTTTTTCCATTTGACCGCATGTGGAAATTTGATACAAAATCGCTTAATTTCTGTACACAATAAGAGCAAAACCGTGATAAACCGTTTGTCGATATTTTTTATTTTAAGAACTTTTTTTTATTGCTCTACTATATTTATCAAATAATAATGATGGGAATATTGCACCTGATCCTTCCCTTTAATTACCAATTGTAGTTTCAATGCATACAGTGAAACTTTATTGGACAGTTACCATAGTGTGCTTCTAAATTACTTTTTTCTATCCATAATTGGTGGAATGGGTCATTGGCCATTTGTGAGCCATTGCGTCTACCGTCGAAAGCAATAAAAAAAGAGAACAAACAAACTTATTTTCACGATAAAGAAATTGCAACGTGTAATAAAAATGAAACCCGAAGAAAATGTGCATAATTACTGGTGGTAGGTCTACTAATGCAGTCTGCATTAGTAGATAACACGACCCTAACTATTTCTGCCGCGAGGTAGTGATACGTTCCGATTTGAAGGGTGGTAAGCGTTGAACTTTAAACTACGAACAACTTCAAATTGAGAATAAGACGTAAATAACATTAAGATAAATACAAGTTATTATCTATAATAATAATACATAAATAATATTCTAATAAATAATAATATTCTGTATTTTACGTACCCTCTTTTTTAACGATCTCATATCCAACCGTTAAGAACTTTTGACTTTTATTAGATATTTGTACTCTAGATTTAATGACATCTGTTGGAAATATAACCGTCCACAATACAAGACCACCAACTGCTCCCGCGGCCATTGTCCTCAAGAAACCTATATCGTCTTTTGACTGTCCAGGTTTAGCCAACAATTCTCTCGTTCCTAAAATGGTATTATCAAGAGTTTTGATTTTAAAATGTGTAAAGCATCCGTGGTCTAAAAAGTAAGTCATTGTATGTACGGGTATTAAATTATACCACTATTCCTAGTACCTAATACTGAACGGTCTCAACTGAGGAATATAACTTACCGCTTTGCTTAGCGTTTGTGGACTGCGAAAAAACCTCGGGTTCGATAAGAATCTCGGCTGCGTTGCAAATTCTCCGACCAACCCAAGTAGTCCAGCTAGGTAGACCCAACATCGAGAAAGAGTTCATACGTCGCATCCAACTCGGATGGGCAAAGTGTCGGGCCAAATGCCGCAGTGTCTCAAGACTTGAGTGACCAGTGTGTATTGCCAATGATGATATACCTCAGTGAGACGGGATCACTTTAAAAGGGGTTTCACCAGAAAGTTTAGAATGATCCAAAGGGCATAAGAGGGCTATGCTCAGAGATTCCCTGCGATATCGAATCAAGAATGAGAACATTCGCAGGGGAACTATAATATTAATAATTGCAAGGTTGAAGCGGGCACGGTCAACTGTTCATAAAACAGATTGCTGCTGGAGCCAAGTTCTTGACTGATCATCGCCGGAAGACGTAGCATGGGTAAGCTTTTTTCTGGCCTGGGGCCGAACCTCCTATAAGGTCCCCGCGCCTAGGGGGCGCGCGGGGTATGTGAGACTTAACGATCTGCAGATGTTGGGAGCAGACCTCGGGCCCGAGGAGTTTTAGGGCCCTACTGCACTAAACGACTGTCCTGCACTCTTACACCCGACGTCCGATCTCCGTTCGGGGTCAGAACCCGGTCAGAGTAGGGAGTTCCCGCGGTCAGCACTACCACCAGACTCGCGGCACCCCTCCTAGGCCATAGTCGATGACCAACGATGACGATCTCCGCGGTACGGCTGCCCTACCATGCCGCTAGGGCGATACCGCTCGTGTTCCGGAATACCCCGCTGGGTCAGAACCAGCCCGCCTGGTCGGAAAGCGATACACCGCCGACCGGGATCCACAGTATGTTCGGCGACGACAGCGACGACGACAACGCGGACCGCATCGCAGGCCGCAGCCACCGACACGTCGTCCCATCCTCCTTGGTGCCAGCGCGCTAGAGTGACGGTAGTGTGTGGAGCAGCCTCAACCCCCTCAGGTCGCCCTGTGACCATCACCGGGAGGAGACTTCTTCCTCACATTGGGTAGGCCTTCCCACAAGTTGGACAGATGACGAAAGTTCTCCAAGAGAAGGATCACCAATATACTATTTAAACCTAATCCTAGTAAGAGATGAGAAATAGTCTGCATCTATTGTGTTTAATACTCATATTAAACCAAATTACCTTCATATCCACCAAAGAAAAAGAAATATCCAGGCATTTCCCTCATAATTGTTGGAACAAGGCCTCTAAAAAGACCCTGTATGCCATATTGCTTGAATATTTGCTGTNCCAAGAGAAGGATCACCAATATACTATTTAAACCTAATCCTAGTAAGAGATGAGAAATAGTCTGCATCTATTGTGTTTAATACTCATATTAAACCAAATTACCTTCATATCCACCAAAGAAAAAGAAATATCCAGGCATTTCCCTCATAATTGTTGGAACAAGGCCTCTAAAAAGACCCTGTATGCCATATTGCTTGAATATTTGCTGTGTTAATTGTAATGGCGTCACTTTAACCTATGACAAGAGGGCAAATAAGTTAATAATAACAAGAATATGTGCAAAAGATAACAAACCAACGCCATAGATAAAGCTACAATTAATAAATACTGATAAGCAATGTTAAGTCGACATTTATAAGCCAATTATAAATAACTAAGGTTCACAATAATGATGTAGATGGTAAATTTTACGCAAATCCCATGTTTGAAATAAGGTGTGAAGCAATACATAAATGAAAATACCCATAATGATCATCATACAGCAGTTTGTGAACCCTGAATGTTGACTTCACGCATGGCTTGTAGTTGACACTTTATTAGTTCCGTTGGACATAGTGTGAACGAGGAGAAGAATGCAGCCAAGAAACCTGCTGATGCATTACCCACCGCTGAGAGCTGCTCTACACTCTAAAACATGCTACATTTTAAATAATACAATAGAGTTCGTTGATTAGAATTCTTATCTAAAATATTTGATATCCTATTGTAATTTATTTCTATGTTTATTATACATATATGCTATTATGATAGGTTTGATTTTATATGAGATCAATATACAAAACAGATCGATTATTATCTCTTCAAATAAGTCAGATTTACTGATATAATAACAAAAATATTCACCAATATTCTGGTGCATTCAGAATTTTTAAAGATCAGTATCACTCACTTCTACTCCTGTAATTCGACAGACAAACTTTTGGCAATATCCATAGGCTGCAAAAAGCACAGAGTTTTCTGCTACATTTGCCATAATAGCTGGTGTGGTGCCAGCATATAAACCTCTTATTACACCATCATTTCTTAATGTTTGTTTTAAACAGTCATACATTCCTTTATATAAATGTGGAAATGTTTGCATTTTCACTTTAACTGTGTCCAATGGTTGACCAACATAAACAACTGCCACACCACCTTAAATATCACAAACATGATTTTAAAACATTATATAATTGTAAATGTTTACATTAGATTTTAATTTTCTAAATGAACATACCTAAAGACCCTGCTGTAAAATCAATGATTCCACTCCTTAAATTATTTGAAGAATCTGTAGAATCTGCCATTTCAGTATCTGCAAAAATTTCTAAAATAAAAATTTACAATATTAAAGAAATAACTATAAGAAATTTACACTACAACTGTAGGTGTGAGTGTATTGAGTGTACATGGGGGTGCAGTGTAGATTTCAAGGGGTAAGTTGGTGTGGCCTAAGGGATAGGAAGTTTCAGTTTGAAGGGTGGGGCTGCTATTGTAGTATAAAATTAAGACTTAGAACTCATGTCTCAAGGTGGGTGACGACATTTACTTTGTTGATGTATATGGACTCCGGAAACCATTTAACACCAGGTGAGCCGTGAGCTCCTCCCCACATTTAACCAATAAATAAAAAAGTTGAATGACCTAATATTTAAAACTATTAATGAACTAAAATAATTAAACTATTAAGCATACAGTATTATATGAATACGTTTGTCATAATACTATTAATATTTACATAGGGTAATTCTTCAAAATCTCACAAAACCTAGTGTAAAATTATCACTAGTTTTCTATTTCTATACACTAGTTGATTTTAAAAGTTTTACAGACTAAATTATGTCATTAGATTAGAATCTATAAAATATTATTTGAAATATCAAATATTATTTATAATTTTAAGGAGTAAAACATACCAAATGAAGTTGTACCTTTTGGTATTTCACTATACAATAAAATAAAAAAAATATGTTAAATAACTTAGTTAAGTCTGTAAATGAAATAACCTATGAAGTACATATGTATGATAAACATTATACGATAAACACTCAAATTGAATTGATTCAACGTTTTCCGAGTTTATCATACGATAGTTTCATAATGCAGTATGGCAATCTTCTCAACAGGGTTGCCAGTCCCAGCATAGAACAAAACTGTAGATTTGCTTCAAAGAAACTAGAAAACTGTAAAATATCAAATTAAAAAAAGCATATCTACAACTTAGTCTTTATATTATATTTTGTATAATTTAATGATAGCAATAAATAGAATACATTGTAGGGAGGTCATTAAGAACAAGAAAAATCGTGAATTGTCAAAGTTTTAATCTAATTAAATATCAAAATCAAAAGTCTCAAAGTTGCAATTATTCCAGTGCCTGCATGTTTGATAGTATTACTAGCTACTATTTCATTTTCAATTTGTAAGTCTTCTTAATTTTCCGTTTCATCTTTATTTTTGTTGAAATCGTACATATTTTTATTGATTTTTTTTGAATTCGTATTTTATCACCTTGACCTCGGAATTTTTTTTTATTTCTGACCTTTAATTACGGACTAATAAAATAGATGATGCTAGCATCTTACATAAAAAACTGTAGATTTCCAAGTCTAAACTGAAAACTAAGAGAATTTCCGAAAAGCTGTAGATCTACAGATAAAACTGCAGGGCTGGCAACAGTGCTTCTCAGGAACTGAATGTCTTAGTTTTTTTGGAACATTCTTGCCAAAGAGTATTGTTAGTCTACAGCATTTTCACATTTACGAGACGGTATGAGCTATGTATAGGGGCAACTATAATTTTATATAATTTTTATATTTGCATGTATCACACAGAATCAGCCGCTATAAGAAAAAAAAAAGTATCAAAACGTTTTACTCCAATTTCCCCAATATTTCTAGCGTCTATTTCTTTTTTCCCTTTTTGCCATCAGATCCTGGTAGACCTATAGCAATATAATGCAGATTTAAAAACCGATGAGATTTGTTTCACTCAATGTTCAATTTCAATAACAAGATTAATATAATAATAGGCTTCTTTTTTTTTTCCTACCTAAGCTGATAGCCTTAGTGGCTATTTCAGCGTAACCCTAACGTTTGTAGGTGAGCTCACCGGGCTCAAACCTGATGACGTTGCTAACACGAACCCTAGCAAGAGCTGTGCTTCGCAGAATCTACCACCGGATCGGAAACGCGACCCACTGAGAAGATCCGGCGAGAAACTCAGTGGGCAATAGGCGTTAAATAAATAAGTTAACATTCTATATATCGGAGGGACGCCTCAAGGGAATTCTGGAGTGCTTTGAACTCACTGCAAGGACAGAAAGTGATAAGTCTGAAAAGTGATGGTTACTGGCAAAGTGAACGGGAAAAAGTCGCTGGGCCTAACCAGTCATAGCCCTAAGAATGGGGTCTATTAAGGATAGTGGCGTCTAATAGAGACAGCGACACTCAATACAAAATATATTTTCTTCCAAGAAGTGAAGTCGTCGTGGCCTAAAGGATAAGACGCCCGATGCATTCGTATTAAGCGATGCAATGGTGTTCGAATCCCGCAGGCAGGTACCAATTTTTCTAATGAAATATGTACATAGCAATTGGTCACGATAAAATTCTACAGGGAAGTAATAGCATCTTGTATTAAAAATCAAGCCCGCAAAATTATGATTTCCCTAATTATGGTGGTACGACGTCTTGTGAGTTCGCACGGGTAGGTATCACCCACCCTGCCTATTTCTGCCCTGAAGCAGTAATGCGTTTTGGTTTGAAGGATAGAGCAGCCATTGTATTGTAAATATTGAGACCTTAGAAGTCATGTTTCGAGGTAGATAGCGGCTTTTACAGAAAAGATGCCCATGAGCTCCGGTAACCACTTAACACAACACGGGCCGTGAGCTCGTCTGCGCATCTAAGTAATAAAAAAAGTTAGATGTGAACTAAGCGGAGGACTTTTTTAATGCTTTGATCGAGACAAGAAATAAAGAGTTCATGCAATCTTTGCCCTTGAATATAAACTATGTTAAAGTAATAGTTAATTATAGAAATGTAGATAGGACAAGATTTTTGAATTGAGCGGGTACATTATGAATAGTTTGCGTGACTTGTTATTCATATTATAAACAGTGTTTGTCGTATTTCATTAAAATAATAATCTATAAAATATACATTTTAGGTATTACAAAACATTCATTTAACAATATCTAAATATATAATGTGATCGAATTTACAACTAATAATAACAAATATTCAAGAATAAAAAAAAACTTACCAATGGCAAACTCCGAAAACTTTAAATGACTCCCGTATGAATGGGGGAGACTCATAAACATGGTTATTGGTTGTTTTTCAGCTTGCTTAGGAATAAAATTAAGATTAGAACGCTTACAAATGTTTTGTTTTCAGAAAATTATTTATAAAGATACTAGATATATTTATCAATAGTAAATAAATATGTTTAATTCATGTAAATAACCTAACTGTTAGCGTCTGCGAGTGATTCTAGACTAGTGAAGTTGTTATTGGAAATAAATATGAATTTTACGTAAATTCTATGATTTGTGTAAGTGTATAACAGGATGCGTTAAATCTACTGTTTGTGGAATATTTTTTCTTTTACATTAAACCAAAAGCAGATACAATAAACATTGGTTAAATTTTGACGTGTCGTTTTTGAGGATTTCGTGTTCGTCCGCCATGTTTGTCCTTAAAATTGTTTTAGAAATTAATGTTTTGTAAAAATTATAACTGTTTCATAACGAAGTGATAAAGTGAATTTTTATAGGTAAAGTCCAGATAAAGATAACATTTTTTAGTAGCGACCACTCGTTTGTATACTATAAAAATAAATAGTTTCACGATTGACCAGTGACCACAAAATATGTTGCGTCCTTTGTTCAGGTATCCAGAATGGTTGTTGGATCAGCGTCTTACCCTGGAAGGCAAGTGCTCCACAAGATGCAGCCGATGGGTATGACTCCTCGCGAGCTGTCCGAATACGATGATCTAGCAACGGCTCTAATCGTGGACCCATATCTAGGCATCACGACACACAAGATGAATATCCGCTATAGACCTTTAAAAACAAACAAGGAAGAATTAAAAAACATTATAAAAGAGTTTATTCATACACAGGATTATAATAAAGCTTATTCAAAACTAGCCAATGGTGAATGGATACCTCGACATTTTAGTAAAAATAAACATCAGCAGACCAAGTTTCGAGATCATGTAGGTACCAATTGATTTAAAAAAAAAGTATAAAATTTGAAAAGTGTAATAGTCACATATAATTAATGACAATTATTAAATGCTTTGGGCCTTTTTCTTTCAGATTTATCGTTATTTACGAATTTTTGACAAGAAAGCGGGATTTGTTATAGAACCATGCTATAGATATTCATTAGAAGGCAGAGTAGGAGCAAAAATTTCATCAACAAAAAAGTTTTTCAAACATGAAAGAATAGATTTCTTAGTTGGGTGCATAGCAGAAATGACTGAAGAAGAAGAAAAACAATTATTACATCCTGGAAAAAATGACTTCTCAGTTATGTATAGCTGTAGAAAAAATTGTGCTCAGTTATGGCTTGGACCTGCTGCTTATATTAATCATGATTGTAGACCAACATGTACATTTGAAGCTACAGATCGTGGAAAGGCATTTGTTCGAGTGCTGAGAGATATAGAGCCTGGTGAAGAAATTACTTGTTACTATGGTGAAGATTTTTTTGGAAATAGCAATTGTTACTGTGAATGTGAAACTTGTGAAAGAAGGGGAAAAGGGGCATTTTCAGTTGAAAGTTCACATAATGATGAACAATCCACAAGATATAGATTTCGAGAAACAGATAACAGAATAAACAGAACAAAAGCAAAGCAGGTTCAAAAATCATCAAATGTTAAAAATTCTGAAAAGACTCGAATATCCAGTAGGCAAAATTCTAGTATAGTATCTCCTCTTAGTATGAAAGAAATGAAACAAAAAGGCTTAACAAAGTATGATGCAGAATTATTGATAGCTCAGGGTTGCATAGCTGATGTTTTAGATGGCACTACTGATAAAGAAGACAAAGGGAGCAGAGAATCCTCCACATCTAGTAGGGGTGAAAGGTTACGAAAAAGGACAGATAGTAACAAAACTATTAATGGTGTACATGGCACAGGAAAACGCAGAGCACCTCCTTCTCGTTGTTGTAGCACTGCCAGTTCCCGAAGCAGTAGAGATTCTCATTCAGGAATTGTGCTAAGAAGTCATAAACGCCTTCTTGATACGTGCATTCAACCCAGTTTCCCTAAGATAAAAAATGGATCAAAAGTAGGTTCAGACATAAAATATGAAAGAAATGTGAATACACCAAAAGAAGAGGCTGATTTACCTAGCACTTTAGAAATTTCCAATTTTGACATTAAACCCGACCTACCTATTGTAAATGATAATGAACACAGTTCAGATTTGAATTCTTTTGTGTATACTGATACCCATTTAGGTGGTAAGAATTGTGATAAAAAAGAATCTCTAACTGAAACAGACCTGCCTATAGCTACAGCGACAGAGGATAAAATAGAAATTATAGAAAGTAAATCAAAGGTTCAAAAAGAACCTGATGAAATTGATTGTACGGTGAGAAATGAAAATTCGTCTTTAAAGAGTGGAATTGATTTTAGGGAAAATGTAAATCCAAGTGAGCCTAACAATAGTAAAAACAATAAGGTTCAAAAAATAGAAATAAGCAATAGAAGTGATGAGTCAAAAAGAGAAGTTGATTCTGGACCTCCTTGGTTAGTGGATAATTCTAATAAAAGCAGTGATTGCCCTTGTACTCCACCAAGGCGTGGATTGAAGTTGACATTACGTGTAAAACGAAGTCCTGTTGTTGAAGAGGTAATGGATTGTGGAGCACCTGCTGAAGCACCAGAGTATGAAGTTTTACGATTAGAAGGTGTCGATCCCGAAACTGCTAGACGCTTGAAGAAACGACGTCGATCCAAGGAACGACATCGAAAACATAGTCCTGTCCGTCCTCTGCCTCCAATGAAACGCCTAAGATTAATTTTTGGCAACGAAAGTCGCACTATCGATTTGCCTACAGCTTTATCAGCAGACTGACAGCCGCAACTACCTTATTGTTGTTTCCACCGTTATTTTCAATAATTAGTATAATTATCACTGACTAGAATTATTTTACCTAGTATTTATTTTGTGATGTAAAATTTGGAAATTTGAGTATTGTGTGATAGGTTTTGGATTTTATTTGATGATTCCAATATTTATTAAATCCAATAGTGAAATAATGTCATTATTATTTAATTAGCACAATTATTTTTCCCGTTTTCGTTAAAGAACAAAAATAACAATTAAATCATAGTAATAAATGAATTATAGTGTATTAATAGTATCATGTAAATAATTGTAAAAAAAGTGTTCTTTGTAATGGTAATTTTAATTAACTTAATTATGATAACTCACAGGATCTTAATTAGTTAGTATGTTGTACTTATTGAGAAATTATTAATCAATTGTTATCCACATTGCAAAAGATAAAAGACAAAAGTTGATTACTTAATATGTAAAAANGTAATAAATGAATTATAGTGTATTAATAGTATCATGTAAATAATTGTAAAAAAAGTGTTCTTTGTAATGGTAATTTTAATTAACTTAATTATGATAACTCACAGGATCTTAATTAGTTAGTATGTTGTACTTATTGAGAAATTATTAATCAATTGTTATCCACATTGCAAAAGATAAAAGACAAAAGTTGATTACTTAACATGTAAAAACTTGTCTGTGGAAAGCAAAACTGGTACTGACATATTTGAACTAGGTATCATGGATTAATTTTGTAATGAGCATTGTTGCTGAGTGCTGACTTCAAGTAAAGTTGTTGTGTTTATTCCTTTATTTATCAATTACAATTATTTAGTGTTGCAAACTATTGAATAAATTGTTTCGTAACAGTTGAATCTAATCCCAAAATAATGATCCAAATACATGCCAGCGTCCAGGACTAGAATGGATCAAGAGAAGCCAAAGTGTAATGTGAACTGAACCTTGAAATTTGCTTGCAAATTTGTGGTATTGATTGTTGGTTGTTTGTAAATTCCTTGTTTATCTCCAAAATTGAGTAAGCATTTTGTACTTTGACTAATACTTAACTTCTCTTGATTCTAAGCATTTTTTAAAATATTTGCCAGTGACTTATATGAAAAATAATATTTGTTTCTTTACTATTCATTATTCATATGAAGTATTTTGTGAAATATTTACAAATGAAATGGGGTTTGGATTCCAATATTACAACAGACTGTTAAATGTGGTTCACAATATTTTAGAACATTGAAACTTTCATTTGGTATATCTTAATGAGCCTAGTTTTATGTTACTAAGGTACAGTATAGTAATAATATTTTGCTAGTTATGGCTACTAGCTTTTGTGATATTCCCTGGGAATGGGTATAAAAATCAGAAAAGTTCCACAATGTTAACAAATTAGTGACTGTAAAATAATAATTAAATAAATATCACAATAAAATGCCTCTGAAAATTCTTTTTATACTTTATTGAGTAATTTATGTAATTTTTATTTACCTTGTAATTTATAACGTGCTTGCAAGAATATCTTGGAGTGACTTGCTTCCATTAAGTAAAATTTTTATTTATAATCATAGGAGTTTACTATTTTTATGCCAGATTATTATGAACAACAGTTTTTCAACGAATTTTCAATTAAAATTCACATACAGAATTTTGTAAGAGTTATTTTATTATTACAAACTTAATAGATATTGACATGTTAATTCCCTATGTTCAGAAGATGTCAAACTCCTGTGCAGGATGCAGCTCTTCTAAATGACATTTAATGACCATACCTGTAAAAATATAAATATATTATTAATAGAATATATCTTGTCTATATTAAATGTGAACAAGTTTTGATACCTTATCATTGATTTATTTACCACTCAACCAATTTCAATATTAAAGTATTATACGGAATATATGGTAATATATCTTTATAAAATGTACTTGCTTTTGGAACTCCCATTCTCTATTGTCTAGTGGACAAACTTGTCGAGTCTTCAACCAACGGGAAATACAGTGGAAATGGAATGCATGCTGTAACGAAAACAAGCAATTAAATAAATTAGTTTTGAGTCAATAATGATTGTGTTTGCCAAAATTGGTGCTCATACATTACAAACACCCCAAGCAACTGTGCATTCTTCACTAGTGGCTGAGGCTTGATTTGCTTGGCATTCGATACACAGATCCATTATGTGATTGCGGCAAATAGCGCAGTTGTCGACAACAATATCTGGAAAGCAATATCATGTTCAGAACGATGTAGAGGTTACGAAACTTTATTATCAAGAAACATACCCCAAGCCCAGAGTGCTACTGCATTCCACTGTAACAAAATTGTTTACATTAAAACTAACTGAAGAAACAACAAAGAAATTTTCAATATTAAGAGCGCAACAATGAGTTTGCAAAATGGCACCTCACCTTTTTTACTTCGAATCTTTTTTTATCTCCTTTGCCACTACTAGACGAAGCCATTTCAACTTCTTCTTCATCAACATCCATCACAGAAGCCATTTTCAAATTAAACTACCCCGTTTTATTAAAAAATAACCAAGAGTTGTTAGGTTGTGTATTATGTTTTTGACAGCTGAATCGAAATTTTAAAAACTTCATGTTGATTTGTTTTTTGACGTTTTTGACATTATTAGTGTTACAAGTACGGAAAATCGGCTTTTTTTTGGAGTTTGTGGCCTGGTACCTAGACCTTTAGGCCAAAAATCGGCTTGTCAGATTAACAATGTTGCCAAGTTGTTAAATGAACTTTCCCGAAAACTTCGTTTGTAATTACAGGAATAAACATATTTCACTAATCATCCGACTTTTCTATCCAGTGCGTCCAGATATGAATGTGTTCACCTCATTGTGTTTCAAAGTGTTGTTTATTATACTATATTTTTTGAAATCTTATTAATTAATAAGATTTCATATAATTATACGGTATTTTAATAAAAAAAAGTGTGTGTGTCCGCTCCGACGCACGACTGGAGTTTACTGGATATAAAAAATTAAACGAAACAATACGAGAAATAGTTCTATATTACGACAACACGATACACTACAGATTATTAACAAATTAACGAGACACAAAACAAACGACTAACAAATATATGAAAATACAATAATGAGAGAAACGCGCGATCAGTACGAGGCTTTGTGGCGGACTGCCGGCGCAGCAGCCCGGCGTCACCTGCAATAACGCGGCCGCGCGTTGGCTCCTGATTGGCGCGCGCACGCATCACGCAATCAGGAGCCAATCAGGCGCATAACGCATTTCGTGTGACATGCTAGTACGATTTTGATTGGCGCGCGCACGCATCACGCAATCAGGAGCCAATCAGGCGCATAACGCATTTCGTGTGACATGCTAGTACGATTTTGGTCCCCATAATTTTCATACCCCGGGCCTATATATGTAAATCGATTCTAAAGGAGTAAACTCCAATAAAAAATATTACAAACACTATTTAAAAAAACACTACATAAAAAGATTATTGCCGCTGATGGCGGTGTCTACGACACAAGTTGTTAGGTCTCCAGAGTGAGAAACTTCTTCACAATATGCGCCGTATCAAGAAAGACTGATTTCTGTACCAGGCCCCCAATCCAGCTGGATAACGAAACTTTTCGCTATCAAACCGTGTACCGAAACTATTGGAACAATTATTGTTTAATCAACATGCCACCTGGCGATAGTTTCGTGAATGAGGCCTAAATATTTTATTAATTTGTCCTTTTCTGTCTTTACTAGGTTCTCGCCATGAGGATGGTGATATCAACCAAAATTGTTCGATGTGCAGACCGATCTATAATAACAATAACAGGCTTATTAGCAACAATAGACCTATCCATGATAATAGATCGATTCCAGTAGAGCGTTACATGACCAGTTTTAAGAACTTGCTGCTGAGGTTGGTATTGGTAATAAGGTACAGCAGAATCAACCAAGCTATATTTCAGAGCAAGCTGTTGATGGATAATCCCAGTCACTTGGTTATGTCTATATCTTATAATTATTGATAGTGCTCTCACCACAATTTTTTATTTTAGTGAATTTCGCCTTTTTGTAAAGCGCCATGATCACGGTATATAAACCATTAATCACAGTATTTTTTAATTTTTTTTATTTCTATCAATAAAAGTTGCAGCCATGGTTTTGATGCATGTCTCCAAGCGCCATGCTAATTTTTCAATACCCTTCTTGAAGAAATCACGTGCACAGGAGCCAACAAACACTTCAAAGACATTTTGTATTGCCTCTCGGGTATTGTATTTTTTCCTTCCAAAAGAATTGTGCAACTTTGGAAAACTGTTGGCGCAGGTACTGGTGAGTGGTGGATAACGTAAAACATCCAATCCTAGAGCCTGTAGCGTAGAGTCTGTAGGTTGTGCCGTATGGTGTCGAGCGTTGCCGTATTGTATCAGCGATAACGACAATTAACCAAGGCTAGCCGAAGATTCGCAAACTCCTCCATCATTGTGTTCAGTTCTTCACAGTTCACATTGTAAGTGGTAAAAAGCTGTTGAACATGACTTTTCTGAATTAAGTTTTAATTTGGGTTATATCCTAAGTGCCAAACCAAGGTCTTACCAATATGATGATCGCTTACTTGTTGTTATTAAAGTGAATCAATTTTTTTGTAGCATGTGACAATGCGGTTTAAAATCCGTTTGTTTCTGTGTCTGGTAAGCAATGTAAGGCATACTTTAAAGCCTTAATCGTTATGGCGATCGTTCAGTTCGTGCGGCACGCACTTATCTAGGTTTTTGGAACGAAGTTCCTTATGTGACGATGCGGAGGGGTACCGTAACCGGGAGAAAACGTCCGTAGCGTAAGATTTTTATTAGTAATTAACTTTTAGTATTAACTTTGTAATAACGTACAAATTAGTAATGCACACAGTGTACGACTTAAGACTTCGTCAAACAGAACGCGTAATTAGCGCGCGTCAGAGCGCTACGCTATGACGCCGAGATGTGTTGTACTATGGTAACATACCGTCAAACAGAGCGCCAGCGCTATAGCGCTCATAGCGCTGGCGCTCTGTTTGACGGTATAATACCGTAAGTACAATACATCTCGGCGTCATAGCGCGGCGTTAGTTTAGCGCTCTGACGCGCGCTAAGTACGCGTTCGGTTTGACGAAGGCTTTAACTTTGTAATAACGTACAAAAAATAACATATTTTTTTATCATTAATTGACCATGATTTCAGAGCGTTCGTTAGCGCAATACACTAACTGTTATTCAAACAACCGTGAATGAAGTGTACCACAATAAGTTCGCACATTATCGAATTACCGTGGGTTGTTGCGAACTTCCAGTTTTATTTTCTTTATACCCCGAAAAGAACTTAAAATTAATATTTTTATAATAAGGTACTTCGTTCCTATCCGGTGTCCCACGACACCACACATCTTTTTTTTTACCTTGACAATTTAACGTTGAAAGCTGCTGCTGACTCAGCAATAGATTGTGTAATCGTCAGGTTCCACGACCGCCTTTAATTCGTCGTTGTCAACAGCAACTTCATAGGTAGAAATAGAAATCTATTGTTTTATTCATAAACTGCATCTCTAGTTTTAAACATGTCACAATGAGGGCTAGTTGACCGCTCAGCATCTGTTTCACTAAATTCATTTTAGGTTTAATTGCTTAGATGCTTTTTTATTTGTTGCATAATTGATTTTTTAGTTGCTTAGATGGGTAGACGAGCCCACGGCCATCTTAAGTGGTCACCAGTGCCCATAGACATCAACAACGTAAATGCTGCCACCCACCTTGAGACTTGAATTCTAAATATCAGTTCTACAGTACAACGGCCGCACCACTTCTCAAACAGAAACGAATTACTGCTTCACTGCAGAAACAGGTACATAGTTATTACCGTGTAGTCTCAGAAAACACTTTACCATCAGTAATTATGAATTTTTCTTTTAGCTGACTTGATCTTTATTGCACGATGTTATTCGTTCATCGTGCAAGTCTTTCGTAAACACGTCTGTTAGTAAAACTGGTACCTGCCTGAGGGATTTGAACACCGGCACAGTTTCGTCGCTCGATACCAGGGCACCGAAAGGTAAAATCTCTTTTTTTTTTTGTAAGAGCATACGGAATGGAATTATCTATTTTGCTTAAAATTAGGACACTGATAAGTGTATTAAAATATTGCATGTTTTATTAATGTATTTGATAGGTGATGTATGACTGATCAGTTACGAGTTAGCCCCTGATTTCAACGTTTTGGTATAGCAACGAAATTTGTTATAGAAATAATGTATAGAAAATACAATTTTTAATACGCTTTTATTAGCTTCAGACGTATGTACCTATGTTAGAATGTAACGGAATCTTTGAACATGATTTTGACCCCCTTCAAAACGTCGGATTAACTCGAATATTTATTAAGGACCGATGACAATTCAAGATTTAAAAAAATTNGATTTCAACGTTTTGGTATAGCAACGAAATTTGTTATAGAAATAATGTATAGAAAATACAATTTTTAATACGCTTTTATTAGCTTCAGACGTATGTACCTATGTTAGAATGTAACGGAATCTTTGAACATGATTTTGACCCCCTTCAAAACGTCGGATTAACTCGAATATTTATTAAGGACCGATGACAATTCAAGATTTAAAAAAAATATTTGAAATTCAACTAAAAAATTAAAAATAAATAATAGTTTAAAAAAACTCAAAAATACGTGCTTTTTAGGATATTATCAAAATAACCCTTCAACTCATATCTGTTCATAAAATATTTATAACTACTGATATCATGCACCCCACGCTTGTTTTACAATAAAATCATTTTTTCTTACACTATTTTCAATTCAAATTTATTAAGATTTATTTTCTATTTTTTAATGGGATTTTCTATAAAAGCGTATTTTTTTGTTTTTTTAAGCTATTGTTTTTTTTTTTATGTGACAATTTTACAAGTAAAAAACTATGGTTTTTAATAAAAATAAAGAATTCACGGCGCATGATTCTTTAATTCGAATTCATTTGTATCATTATATTCACCGATATTTTTTCTTTTGTAAGAGTTCTTCCAAACTTCATACAGACATACAGTGGCTTGAAATCTGTAGCATACAAGCAACGGTGCTGATACGTGAGTTATCAGTGTCCAAGCCCAAACACCGTAAAACTCCATCTGTAAGAATTGATAGATATTAAATTAGATTAGATAGATATTAAAACAACAGGCGACTATTGAATAAAGTGTAAAGGCACCTTCTCCCAGTCAAAGCGGTAATAATGTATTTACTACATCTCAAATTATTTGAGAACGCCAAATATATAGTCGTTGAAATAATATAAATTCTCAATCTAAAGCAAATAATGATGGAACGGACGTCCTACATGTTACATGCAATAACCCCGTGTGCTGGCATTTTTTATTGTGTTACATTATAAACTCTTCGGTATAATGTAAAGAAATTCAGGATTTCCAAATACGTCTTTAATAGTGAAATATTCCTTTGCATTTTGATACATTGTTTTTATTAATAAAAAAAAGATGAAAAAGATGAATTATTAAGTCTATAGGACTATCTGGTTACTCCTAAAACTATTGGTAGGGGTGTGTTCTTTTGTAATTGTGTTGTAAATTCACGTATTCTGTTGGACCTCTCATTCATAGCACCAAGAACTAAGCGCCCGTAATCAAATTGTAAATGTTGCGTTTACTAATTTATTAATAGAACCTGTAGCGGATGGAATTCTGCTCTTCCGTTTTTAACTCTATTTAAGAGCCATAAAGCAAAATTTCCCACGAGAAGAAAAGTGATCAGCTGTCTGCCGGGTCGCTGTCTTCCGTTACTGGTACTTCTTCGAGCCCACGCGTCCAGAACTAACAAAGTTTGGCAAGAGCTCTGGATAACTGCACAAAGTGGAGATATTATCCTGAGAAATCCAGAAATAAATTTATTTAAAAAAAAACAAATTCTATATTAAACCTAGGATATTTTTCTGTGGTCTGGGTACTGGAAAAACACATGTAGTGGGCAACTATCACGGAACATAAGATATTTAATAGGTACCTAAATCTCGCTATCGATATTTTCAGAATAAGTTTGCATTTATACAAGTGCCGAACAATTACTGGTGGTGGACTTACTGGTGGAATTACTGGTGGACCTCTTGTGAGTCCGCGCGGGTAGGTACCACCACCCTGCCTGTTTCTGCCGTGAAGCAGTAATGCGTTTCGGTTTGAAGGGTGAGACAGCCGCTGTAACTATACTTGAGACCCTAGAACTTATATCTCAAGGTGGGTGGCGCATTTACATTGTAGGTGTCTATGGGCTCCAGTAACCACTTAACATCAGGTGGGTTGTGAGCTCGTCCACCAATCTAAGCAATAAGAAAAAAAAACATTTGGATCGTCGGTCTACCGAGCATTTGCATCCGCTCCGTGGAAGATTTTTCCAGACTCCGTATAGAATCAATAAAGAAACTGACTTCGACCGGGAATCGAACACGGACGCCGCGGTATAAAAGTTAAGGCTACTAACCACTAGACTAAAAGAGGCTATTAAATTTTAAAATAGAAAGTACCTACATCGAAAATCGACATATATAATTGTTGGAAAATAATTTGACTTTCTTATAATATTAAAGGGATTTCAAGGTGGATGGTGCCGGCTTTTACGGGGTTTATCAGAGGTGGATCGCAATTTATTTAGTAATCCACAAAGAGGTGTTTATCGGCTTAAAGTTCCTCTTAACATTTTTCTTATTCCTTATCATCCACAGGGTATGGTGTGCTAGTAGGCGTGCCCAGATTCCGCATCAATTCTCACCATCGGGTTTTCCACTTTTACTTTTAAATACTGCTTTGCTTTGGCAATCATATCTTTATAGTAGTTATTTCAATGGGATTTCTTTATATTATCAATTTATTTCTTGGAACTAACGTGAATAGGTTTTTTTTGCCCTTGTAGATAGACGAGCATACGGCCCACCTAATGGTGAGTGGTTACCGTCGTCCACGGACTTCAGCTATACCTACCGCTAATACATTGTATTGTCTTTGAGTGAACCGTAAGCTAAACTCCCCATCTGCTTGTATATATATGTATTTTTGCCAAATTAAGAGCTTAAGCATATTTTCATGCGCTTCACTTTGTCAAACAAGCCTCTGTTTAGTGGAACTTAAATAATTCAATATACAATCCACCTACTTTTAAGTTATCATATCCAACCAATGGGTACCAACAAAAGGCTTGGAATGTAAAAAATACATTCTTCAATTATTTGTACTTTAGCGATGGAACACTTTGCTTATGGAGTTCCTATTTTGAATAGGTAAATTTCCGGTTTCGGTTCTAAGGCGTCTAAATTTTTTTCTTATAAACATAACAGATACAATACATAATATTTAATATCCAATAAAATCTCACCTGGTAGCTCTTGATCCTTCCGAGTATCGTTTTAGCAGGAAGCCAGTGCCTATTATTTGAAATAAATAGTAAAGGTATACGCCACATTGCGTGACAAGCAACAACGCGTGTTCTAATTGTAGAGACGACACAGCTTTTCGCAACGGTAGGGCTCTCATACGCTGAATGCACGCTGCTGATGCTATCGTCATCAAAACGAATAGAATCGTCTCCCATATGTTGATCTAATGACATATTAAATCATGTCAATATTGAAAGCGAACGAAATATGATAAACTGATATTTTCTATATTAAAATTACCCTTGAGCTTCGATACAATGCTGTTTATTTATATTTATTGTGATACACTGGTGGTAGGACCTCTTGTGAGTCCGCGCGGGTAAGTACCACTACCCTGCCTATTTCTGCCGTGAAGCAGTAATGCGTTTCGGTTTGAAGGGTGGGGCAGCCGTTGTAACTATACTTGAGACCTTAGAACTTATATCTCAAGGTGGGTGGCGAATTTACGTTGTGGATGTCTATGGGCTCCAGTAACCACTTAACACCAGGTGGGCTGTGAGCTCGTTCACTCATCTAAGCAATAAAAAAAAAGATTTAATTTAAAAAAAAAGTCTAGGCTTAGTATATATTTTCATCAGGATGGTCTTACCTGTAGGAGCGCTAGTTCAACGTGTTGTTTTTTTTGAAACAGTCCGTTGAAGAGCATCAGACTAACGATAGTGCCGGCAAGAACAGCAATACCCATGAATAGGCCTTTATGAGCACTTCCACAATCTACTGAGAAATGATTGTTAGACTTGACTCGAGCACAGCATTGCTTTATTTCTTTAAACGCTTTTGATTTCTTCGAAGGTTTCTGAATGAAAATATTAATTTAAATAGGTTTACTACAGTTACATATACCTAGTCAGGTCATAAGTATTGTCACACAGTAAAAACTTTTCTTTTAGAATGCTGGCCACAAAAAAGTTTATTGAATTCGAATTTCGAATTATTCATGAAAATAAAAATGTATACTTTTAGAATTTTACTCATTTTTAAATATGGAGTGGACGCTTAAAGAAGACCGTGTTGCAGTTATTGCGTTGCATCGTTGCGGTTACGNTTTTCTTTTAGAATGCTGGCCACAAAAAAGTTTATTGAATTCGAATTTCGAATTATTCATGAAAATAAAAATGTATACTTTTAGAATTTTACTCATTTTTAAATATGGAGTGGACGCTTAAAGAAGACCGTGTTGCAGTTATTGCGTTGCATCGTTGCGGTTACGCGCCAATTCAAATTTTTAACATACTGAAAAATTTGCATATAACCAAAAGATTCCTTTATCGTACCATCAAACGATACAATGAAGACTCTAGTGTAGATGACAGGTCAAGAAGTGGTCGCCCTCGGTCTGTTAGGACTCCAGCAGTGATAAAAGTTGTGAAGGCGCGAATTCAAAGAAATCCCAAACGTAAGCAGAAACTGTTGGCCCTTCAGATAGGGTTAAGCAGAACCACGGTGAAAAGGGTGTTAAATGAAGACTTAGGGCTTCGGGCATATCGAAGAAAAACAGGACATCGTTTGAATGCTCGTCTAATGGACCTGAGACTCAAGAGATGCCGCGCTTTGTTGAAGCGGTACGCGGGAAAAAATATCGGGAAATTCTTTTTTCGGATGAAAAAATTTTTACCGTAGAAGATAGCTACAACAAACAAAATGATAAGGTGTACGCACACAGTAGTGAAGAAGCGAGCAACCGTATTCCGCGTGTCCAACGAGGTCATTTTCCATCCTCGCTCATGGTATGGTTGGGAGTTTCTTATTGGGGCTTAACAGAGGTACATTTTTGTGAGAAAGGTGTAAAAACAAATGCAGTTGTGTATCAAAATACAGTCCTGATGAACCTTGTGGAACCTGTTTCTCATACCATGTTCAATAACAGGCACTGGGTATTCCAGCAAGATTCGGCGCCAGCTCATAGAGCGAAGAGCACACAAGACTGGTTAGCGGCGCGTGAAATCGACTTCATCCGGCACGAAGACTGGCCCTCCTCCAGTCCAGATTTGAATCCGTTAGATTACAAGATATGGCAACACTTGGAGGAAAAGGCGTGCTCAAAGCCTCATCCCAATTTGGAGTCACTCAAGACATCCTTGATTAAGGCAGCCGCCGATATTGACACGGACCTCGTTCGTGCTCCGATAGACGACTGGCCGCGCAGATTGAAGGCCTGTATTCAAAATCACGTAGGTCATTTTGAATAAACTTTAGTGTCATAAGAATCTGTGTTTTGTTATGTTCATTTTGGTATATGAATGGTTACATAATGAATAAAATTGTTTCAATTATTTTACATTAAATATGTGACAGAATTTATGACCTGACTAGGTATTATACAAACAAAAACATTTTTTTATAATAATATGTTGTTTTTTTTGCTTAGTTGGGTGGACGAGCTCACAGCCCACCTGGTGTTAAGTGGTTACTGGACCCCATAGACATCTATACGCCACCCACCTTGAGATATAAGTTCTAAGGTCTCAGTATAGTTACAACGGCTGCCTCGCCCTTCAAACCGAAACGCATTACTGCTTCACGGCAGAAATAGGCGGGCTGGTGGTACCTACCCGCGCGGACTCACAAGAGGTCCTACCACCAGTAATAATATGTGAACTTATGTTTTCATATATTTAAAATGCGTAAAGCGTCTCACACAAGATGTGATAGAAAATGTTTATTCAATCAAGTGATATAGTCTTGTGAAGTGAATTCAAATATTAGAAAGTCGATTCTGTATAAATCTAAATTATTTTGCGTGTTACGGTTAGTGTGGTTAAATGAAATTTGTTAATAATTACCGAAGACTAACGAACATATTACACATACAATTAATTTTCACATCAACCGGCAATAGTAACTTTTAAGTTTCCGGGGTGCATTTGATATGTTTTCATTATATTTTTTATTGTTTAGATGAGTGAACGATTTCAGGCGTGAGATCCAAGTCTCATTTTAATAGTGTTATTTTTTTTCGTTTTTCCCTACCTATTCTCTGGTAGTCTAAGGAGTAATTCCAGCTTCTCGGGGATAGGTGAGCTTAGGGGCTCAATCGGAGAAAATTTGCCTAACAAAAGCAGGTAGAGGAGTATCATCACAGAAATTAACACTAAGCATACCATAACGCGTCAAATTACCTATTTTTGCATTGAAAATGCACGTATCATCTTATTGCTGTTGCACATTTGATACATGAAATTTTTTTACCAATTCATTTACAGTTATTATCCTTTTTTTTGTTTATTTTGAGTAATACTTGTATTCTGTTATCTGGCTACTACGGTAGAAATAGGTACCAGTAAGTGTTGGTATGATTAGTGTTAATATCTCATGGAGGGAATCACGACCCCCAGTAATGCGGAAGATAACGCGAGGATAAGGATTCATCGATTGCTATCCCCAGGTCTGATTGTAGTCTTAATTGTATTGATGCAACGACTGTTCTGCCTTTGGGGTTAGAGCTCACGATAAGTTAGTAGTAGAAATAGAATTTACTGTGGTAGGGTGTCTTGTGAGTCCGCAAGGGTAGGTGCCAACACACTACCTATTTCTGCCGTGAAGCAATAATACGTTTTGGATTGCAAGGTGGGGTAGCCATTATACTGCAAAAACGAAGGCTTCGAACTCATGTCTCAAGATGAGCGGCGGCATTGACGTTGTTGATGTCTATGGACTCCGATGACCATTTAACACCAGATCAGTCATGACCCTCGTCCACCCATCTTGGTGATAAAAAAAGGAAATAACGGTAGCCAATACATTTTAGATTCGGTGTCAAATTACTAGACTCAATTTAGAATGCGAACAATAATAATTACTTATGTAATGTTTTAGCTTATCCTTTTCCTAATAATAAAACTTTATAATTATTACGAGTATATTTTTTTTAATTAAAAAGAAATAATGTTTAAGTCTCGTGCTTTAATATTATTACTAAATCCGATAACTAGAACTAATATCCTGTCTTATAATTGTCTAAAATGCACTTACCATGTGATAAATGATTTTACAACCGAACGATTTCATCAGTTCCTTGGTTACAAAAAAAAAACCCTAACATTCCGGATTTCTACTTAAACTTCGGACAAGATTTGATGGATACAGATATATCATTGAAGAAATATAAATTATAATGTTAATTCTAATCGGTAATTATTAAAACTAACCGCGACGGACTTAACCGTAGCATAGAAGCGTAGCATTTGAACTATTCATCAAAACGTGTTTAAAATACTTAACGGAGTTATGAAATATTCAGAAATAAGTCACCTTATTTATTATTGGCTATAGTATTAGTAAAACAAATAGGACATTACTTTTGTATGCATTAAATATTAAATTCCTACGAATCTGAACTATATGAATATTAATGGAGTAAATATTATAAACTTCTTGAGGCGCTTTTTAATCAGAATATAAACAACTCGTAGTTTATTAATGTTTTTAAATTAATGTGACGAAAGTAATGAACTATACTATGAACTAGAGAGAAAAAAGAAGGAATATAAAAATAAATACAATTAAATTTTATCCTAATAAAAAAGTGCCATCACATATTTACCACGTCCACTTATATAGTCTACATTTTTTAGACAACATTTTGTACGGAGACTAATATTTTGAGACTCAAACATGTATAAGGCTTTTTAAAAGCCCATCTCAGTTGGACCAACACACGCGTCTTACTATTTTGAATTTAATTGTAAGTTGAGCAGGAACAAAACTCATATTGGAATGTGATTCACGGCGTCTTAATCTATACTTATTAATATTATAAAGAGGAAAGATTTGTTTGTTTGTATTGAATAGGCTCCGAAACTACTGAACCGATTTGAAAAATTCTTTCACTATTTTGAAGCTACACTATTCCCGAGTGACACAGGCTATTATAATCTTTTTTTAAAACAATTAAGAATCCTTACTAAAACTCCAAGAATGTAATCCAAGGTGTAAAAAAAATACCTAAAATATTCTTTACATCACGTGCCCTGCGAAAACTATTGACGATAGAATAAAATAACGTACTACGATTTTGTAGAACACATTATTATTTACAAAAAGTGTCGGGACAGCATATGTCTAACTATTATAGTCAAGCCGTAATAAGTGTTCTTTTATTTAAAAATATAAAACAACGTCATATATCGTTGAAAATTTTGCTAAAGACCCGAGCGGAGGCGGTGCGGCCCACTAGTAATATATAAAGCATTTGAACATTAGAATCTAATTTTACTTACCGATCCAGGAACTGTGCATAGGTCGTTCCATATTACTGCGATAATAACCGAACACAAAAGGCTGTACTCCACACCGCAAGGTCTCAAGTATGGATTCACATTTCTTATTAGCGGTGTTATCATATCCGAAACATTACAGATCCATATATCGTTATTCATTGTTGCGTTGAAATATTTAAAACTTAAGTTCTTACTAACGCTCCCTATGTCAGTTCGGTTATTATTGAACACCGATAGCAGCGGCTTAGGATAATCTACTATTTCTTCAATTGTTAAATTGTCCAGTTTATCATTTATGTCGATTTGTTTGTGACCACTAATATTGGCATAGCGAAAAAGGATTGGCTGATCGTATGCAACATCCACGATGTCATCTCTGGTATCCTGCACTACAACATTTAGCCATTCGCATACATTAGTAGCGATTAAATGCATTAGACCAAATCTGTCAATTACCACTCCACGCATTGGATCCAATACCTGTGAATTAAAAAACGTCCTCTATTTATAATCCATTGATATTCCCTTGATCTAATATTATAATTATGGAACGTATGAAGAAGCAAACAGGAAATCGGTCGAGTTCGATTATTTACATAATCGTTAACGACAACTATATACAATAAACACGTTTCACAGAATGTGTGAGAAGTGCGTGATTCATCTGTTAAATTCGATGAATAAGTGACGAAATTCAATTGTTGGTCTAAAATAACTTACGTCAGTATATGAAAATATGAAGACAGTTTGCGCAACAAGGTACAGGATTCTTAAGACTGGTTTGACGGCCACGATGGTCAGCTGACAGTCCCCGGAGAGATCAAAATATTCGCCAAATTGAAGACACGAGTAGATGATGGAACCAACACCAAATCCCGCTACGCCAATGTGGAGGTAGAAACTGCCATATCGAGTGCGTTTTACGTTATCTGAAAATTGTACAAATGTGAATTAAGAATCATTAATAACGTAATTTAATTTGGAGGAATTTGTGGCTAGGAGATTTGTGGAAACGTTAATGCAAGGTATAGGAGGAAGAGGTCAACCGAAGAAGGCATAGATGGAGTGTGTGATTGACGATATGAAAGAAAGAGGAGTGAGTGTTGAGATTACGGCTGATACAGGAGAATGGAATAAAAAAGTGGGATGTGGAGAGAAAGAAGGAGAAGACAAATTACGAGGCTTTGATATCGGATTTTATACTTTCAGACAAAAAAATTTAGCTTGTAGTGTATATGACAACCACTCACCATCTTTATAACGTCTCGCCATACGAAGATGATAAAAAGTGTATGCTAAAAACAGCATACTGATGACGTACAAGTACATCGTGAAAATCTGAAAAGAAACACAGTCTTTATCTCTTTAGATCACAAGCAGAAAGAAAGGCAAAAGTTGTATCTTCTTTGAGAAACAATAAGTGCAATTCACTATAAGTTTCTTTAGGCGAAATATTCAACTGAAAATTTAGATATGTTTAGTAAAAAAAACATTTTGAATTATTTTTTTACCTACCTATACTATATCATATATTTTCCTATATAGGTTTATTTGCAGATATCTCAATGCAAATGAATGAATGAATTTTCAAACAGGTTTTTTTTTTCAATACAACAAGGTTTATTACCTACCTGTTTTAAATACTTACATCTGAGGTGATGTTAGTGTAGAGCTCATTTTGTATTGTGCTGGTTACAGGTAAAGCTATTCCTAAAACTATTAATAACTTCGCGTAAAACGCTGACAAGACCACTGTCATTGATTCACTGAAATAATATGAAACATTACATTAATTAACTTGCTAACTAATTTGGAACAGAAATTAGGTAAATTGTATAATTTAATTTTATTTGGGCTTGCAATTACATGAATCGGCTAGTTTAGACATGGTTTTCAATTTTGTGCATTCTGATATTAATTTTGTTATACGAATGGGCGAATAAAAAAGTTGTCAACTCGACAAATATTTTCATAGAATTTGAATGTTGATTTGGTTTTGAAATAATGAGTAGTAGCATTTCAGAGATCAATGTTCTCAAGGTGACCGATGATACATACTCGCCATGTGATAGAGGCCTCTTGCTTGGTAGTGGCGATGGTATGTTATCGGTGCTCGATCCACTGCTGGAAGGTAGAACCACGCTCAATCTTGGTAACGCATGTGGTGGATGTTCACTGAAAACTGTCTTGCTTTAATTGTTTGCTTCAACGAGGTTTTTTCTTCATTGCCTTTGTAGGCATACGAGTACAAGGCTTACCTGATGGTGAGTGGTTACCGTCGCACATGGACGACAGCACTGCCGGGGGCAGAGCCAGCCCGCTGCCTACCATTAAGTACTCTTTTTTTATTGCTTAGACGGGTGGACGAGCTCGCAGCCTACCTGGTGTTAAGTGGTTACTGGAGCCCATAGACATCTACAACGAAAATGTGCCACCCATCTTGAGATATAAGTTCTAAGGCCTCAGTACAGTTACAACGGCTGCCCTACCCTTCAAGCCGAAACGCATTACTGCTTCACGGCAGAAATAGGCAGGGTGGTGGTACCTACCCGTGCGAACTCACAAGAGGTCCCACCACCAGTAAAAAGCCACAAGCTTCGTTTGAATAAGAACATGTCATAGCGCTCAGGAAGTACCGGAGAGGGGAGCAAAGAAAGGTTGATAGGTTGACCCTTAGACTGACTTTAGATACTTGGTTCTAATATACTTTTTATTTAATTTACGTACATGCTGCTAGAGTCGCATACCACTGTATTTATTTTTTATCTAAAAATAAATCTTAATTACGATATGAATGAGCAACCTTAGTTTAATAATAACATATTAAATTGAAAAGTTATCTACATTCTAAATGCACACTGAATTTCCGACTAAATTAAATAAATGGATTGACGTATAATATTGCGTAAAATATTGTAGCAAGCGTTTCTGTGTACGCCAATGGAGGGTTCCAATCACGCTTCAAAATTCATAATTGATAAATAAATTTAGTACAATTTAATAATACTAATAACTAATGTGAAAGACATTTGTATTAAATACAATGAATTTCAATACTGTGTAAAACATTTAATTAGCCGTACGGTAGTTGAAAAATCATAGCGAAGTCGATTGAGAGATTCTACGAATAGAGTGCATGTACATACATAACTGCTATATAGTTTGAAAAAAAGGCAGCGGTTTGTCTGTGCTTCTGACATTGCTGACGTCCATGAGTATCGGTGACTATTTATCATTAGATGAGCCGTATGCTCGTCTGCCGACAAAGGCAATAAAAACAAGTCATTTGGAGTACTCAACATTGTATATACATAATAAAGTTTCCTCACAGGATGGAACACACACACACTCACCGCAATTTTTATACTTTACTAGCTGACCCGGCAAACGTTGTTTTGCCATATACAAGTTTTCTAGGGAATTTCTAGTGTAGAAAAAAAAAACTAACTTATTGTAAGTGTGTAAGGATTTTGTAAATGAGTGAAAGAGGCATGTAGCGCTGTGAACGATGAGGGAATATAAAAATAACAAAACCTCATTCAACCACATAATGCCTCATTATAACAAAAAAAAAATTGTGCAAAAAATAAATGTTAGGGGTGGACAACCCTTATCATTTAGGGGTATAAAAAATAGATAGTAGCCGATTCTCAGACCTACTGAACATGCATATAAAATTTCATAAAACTCGGTCCAACCGTTTCAGAGGAGTTTAGTAACTAACATTGTGACACGAGAACTTTATATATAAGATTATATACTATTTCACTTCATCTATGTACCTTAATTTAACGTAATCTCTGAGTACAAACGACTGCCGCATACTGGCAGACTTGGGCGTCATGACGGATAGCTGGACAGAAAGAAGCGGTCCGTTTTCTTGTCGTTTGGCGACGAAAGCCATAAAACGCAACGTTCAATATTAAAATCTATTGTGTTCTTGTCTATATTTTTATTCTCATTGAATATTAAACGAATAAAACTTTGAGGAGAATCAATTTGCCGCGGGAACAAGTTGTTGATATAATGTTACATCGTCGTACCTGCTTGTTTTGTTTTACCAAGCGCTTACCGACTAATAGTTGATTTTAATGAACCGACATCGAACGCCTCACCTTTCATCTTCAGGCACGGCGAGGAGAGGCTCCGATCTCTCACGCCACTCCCTCGATGCGCTTTGATTGGATTTCTCTTTATTTTTAGTCATCGGACACCGATTCGAACACAACTATTTGCTTATGGTTTGTACAACACACGGATACGGATATATAGATTTTATTAATTATAAATTTATAATTCAGCATATACTTATTTATTTTAAAGAATAAAGTGTACGTTGTTGTTACTTGTAAAGCTGATCATGGACTGATTTGAGTTCTCTCAGCTGTTAACAACTGAAGTGAATAATAAAGATGTATGATGCACGCTCGCGTGTATGTACATATATATACGTAATAAGTTGTGACTATAAATTTGTTAACACCCGTGACACGGTTAGGGTAAGTCGTCTTTTGTGTCACCCAAAATGTTTAAATCAAGAAGTATAACATCACATATACTTAACTCACTTGTTCATTTGTGATTTATAACTGACTATATAAATATAAAAATGAAAATGATTTATGTGCATTAAATATATACTTATACATGGAATAATTACATTCTATAGACAGTGTAGTTTTGGATATCTTATTGTTAACAAATTCATGGTAATATTTGTATGTACGTTGTTACGGTCAGTTATAAATTCATTATAAAAATTGAGTATTATTGAACGATGTAAAATAACGTGTTGTTAAAGGAAAATAAATAAGACGAAAAAAGTTTGAAAGTTATATTGTAATACTACTCTGTCAAACAAGTATGTGAAAAGATCAATAATACACAAAATATTAGTTATTGATACAAATTTATTTTATCATCTTATGTTCCTTCGTTATTTATATAAATATTATTACGAACTAGCTGACCCGGCAAACATTGTTTTGCCATATATAAGATTTCTAGGGAATTTCTAGTGTAGAAAAAAAAACTAACTTATTGTAAGTGTGTAAGGATGTGGTAAATGAGTGAAAGAGGTATGTAGTGCTGTGAACGATGAGGGAATATATAATAAAAATAACAAAACCTCATTCAACCACATAATACCTCATTATAACAAAAAAAAAGTCCAAATAAAATAAAAAATGTTAGGGGTGGACAACCCAAATCACTTAGGGGTATGAAAAATAGATAGTAGCTGATTCTCAGGCTTACTGAATATGCATAAAAAATTTCATGAGAATCGGTCAAGCGGTTTCGGAGGAGTATGGGAACGAACATTGTGACACGAGAATTTTATATGATGATGGTGAGTGGTTACCGTCGCCCATGGACTTCAGCAATGCCAGGGGCAGAGCCAAGCTGCTGCCTACCGCTTAATACTCTCCACAAGCCTCGTTTGAAGAAGGACATGTCATAGCGCTCGGGAAACACCGTTTTATGTCTTCTACCGAATGAAAACAGGTTCCACGAAGCGCTGATATGTGTTTAGGAAAAAGAATTAATTCGACTGCAGCCATATCTGGTGAATAAGATGGTTGTTCGTTGGTATTTTTTGAGTTTTTCGTCCAATATTCGTTCACAATAATGACCTTGTGCGAAGGCGCATTTTCATGGTATAAAATTTATGAATTCTATTTTTACAAATATAGCCTTTTTCGTCAAATTTACTTGCTCTCTTAAACGCCACATAACGCTCAAATAATCTATATATTAATACGCGAAGCAAAAACTTTGTATCCCTTTTTACGAAAATTGCGCGGACGGAGGAGTATGAAATTTTCCACACTTATAGAGAATATAGAGAAGAAGTGCACAATGCTAATATTTTATTAAAATAATGCATAAAAGATACATTAAATCAATAAAGAAAACGTTACATACACTACATATCATGTATTTGACGCACACACGCACGCATACTATTTATTGTCAAACTTTTGTTCTTGACGTCTGTTGTCAAATTGAGAATAGATTAAATATTGTGTATTCTTGGCGAAATTTGTGATTATAGAAGTATAAAATACAATCATAATAGTGTACAAATTTACAATTCCAATTAATTATAGTCGAATTTCGACTACTGCGGGACCTCTAGTATTCTTTATTTACCTAGAGAATTCCGAAAGCACAACACCGAGATAGTCAATGAAAACTATCAACACGACCAACTTTTGTTTGATTTGGCGTGGTTTTTTCGGTTTCAGATTAGTTGGAAGGCGCCACTCCAAAGCTTGTTGACTAGTTGCGTATCAAACTCTTAAACACACGTCTCGTCACCAGTAACATTGTGATTCATGAATGTTGGATCGTAATTGACCCGTTCTAGCATTTCCTCAGCGATTCTTATGCGATTGAGTTTTGGAGGAAAGATCAGGTCTTTTGAGACTAGCTCAGCGGTAAGATCTTTCATTCCAAATATTATTATTTAAAATGGTGACCCGTGAGACGCTGAAAGTTGGGCGGCTATATCTTACAATCTTGAATGAAGATTTTCAGTCAATAGTTCTTTCACTTTTGCGATATTAACATCAGTTGTAGACTTTAATGATCTACCCGAGCGAGATAAATCTTCCATCACGTCTCGACCGCTTTTGAATGTTTCGTACCACTCATAACCACGTATTTTTAGTGACTTTGAACACGAAATTCCATCGACGAGACAAAATTTAAGACAAATTCTTTGTTCGATGTTTTTTTTTCATTATGAAATTCGCAATACACACTAGACATGGTATAATTAAAAACAGCAAAAACATTGTTTTAAATGCTGGAACTTAAACCCCGCGCCAAAATGGAAGACAGTTGGGCCAATCTTCTAAGACCATAAAACTACAATTTATTTCTAAAAAAACCCATAAGGACTGAATGTATATTCCATATGTTTTAAACCATAAATGGCATCATTTTTAGCTGATTGTAAAATTTAGTTTACCTTTCTCACGTCCATTTGACCTTATCGATGGTTAGTTTAAAGAAAACGAGACAAAATTGATTAATAAACGGTATAGAAAAAATAATTGGTACATTTAATTACTGACTTTTTTTCAATAAACAGGTGCCTAAATACGGTATGTATGATATCGTAACGCCTTTTTAAAATAAAAATTTAAATTGTATGGTCCGTGATTCGTAATAAAAAATGCTATTCAAAAACTTTTTTGAAATCAAAAGAATTTTAATGGATAAAAGTTATTGTTTATTAATGAACGGGGCTAGATTTTAAGACGGTATATTTAACAGCACAATTTGCATCGGAGCAGATATGTTGTCATCACGGGTAATTAGCGTAGTTGGTGTCAATTTCAGACGGTTCCTCTAACGAGGTACTTGGACCTCGGCACTCAATCCACGGTCTATTTAATTAGAATTTCTTTACCTGTATTTAAACGGTTATGAGGATTTTAATTTACTTTACTTTTTGTAACGCTAGTAGAAGAGCAGGCCTTTTCGAAATGTTTTCAGCGCGCACCACGGTACCGTAAGTTTCATGTAGTCGGTGTGGTGGAGCTCCATGGGGTTTACTCGGTAGTCGTTCTGCGGGGCAAGTGCTTCGCGCGCCTTTTTCAAGGCGTAGTCTCCTGTGAGAAATTGGGGGAGGTGAAGGACCTCGGCCCTTCTCTTCTCCCCTTCTTCCTCTCAGGAGGCCCCAGAGTCCGACATGACCCGGTCCGTTACCCCCCTCGACCGGGTATCCGCAAATGGATTCCCCAGCGTTAAAAAAATGCCTTTTCGAAATGTAACTAATGAAACCGGGCAGTGGAACTTTTGGCAAAGCTTGAACAACACTGTTACTAGTGGACACAGTGAGTTCTCTAGAACATAGTTCATAATGGTTCATTCTCTCTGTTGAATTTAAGTTCACTTTATACGCACTTGTGATGATTCTGGGCCGTGATCACGAATACTTTTCGAGATGTTACTACTATTTCCCTATGACTCAAAGCAGGGGCTACTTTATTTTCCACACTAACCCTTAATAGAATGATTATCTGGTGTACTCGCAGTATTAGCGGTGCTGAGTGTCAGCTCAGGTTTGTCTCACTGCTTAGTGAACCCAAAAAAGTATTCAAAATTTAAGGATAAGATTAGCCGTAATTCAAACCAATTGAGCTTAAAACAAACTAAGCTATATGAGTTCCTCTGTCTCTTCACTTAAACTAGTGTTGGACTATTCATTGAAATTTTTAATCACTAACATCTATAGATTTATATTCATTGTATGTAAATTTTCATTATTGTTAAATTGTTCTGTTGTATTTGGGAAAAAAGACCAGATAAAAAAAACCGTTTTGTTGAGTTTGTTAATATTTAATTAACAGCAATAAAAAGGAAATTCGTTAACAAGCAAAGGAGAAAATAGTACCTAGCTGTATTTACGTATAGGTTGTAAAACCTTTTCTACTGTAGAGAGAGAGAGAGAGAGAGAGTATTCTTTATTTTACACCAAAAAACAAATAAACAGTGCGATAAATTAAAAACAAAAAAGTACAATTTGCGGTCTTATCGCTAAGAGCGATCTCTTCCAGACAACCATCAGGTGGACAAGAATCATTTGGAAACGAACTACGCGCGGTGTACCATTCCAGTGAAATACATATACATATATGTACACATACATATACACATACATATTTCCGTAAATATACATACAATTAATACAAATTATTATAATATAATAATAATTATTAAAAATAAAAAATAAAAATTAAATTTAAAATTTTGCTTCTTTACACATAAATAAGAATAAGCAATTTACATATAAAAGATACTTAAAATACCTTTGAAACATATACAATTTAAGTAGATACCAATTTCAGAAATCTACCTTATCACATATTAAACTGGTTGACTAATATTTAAAAAATTCTCCTTAATGAGGCGTTTGAACGAATTTAATGTATTGTTATTTTCGTAATTTAAGAAAAGTGAGCACCCTTTTTTAATACTTCTTATTTTTAAATTATATCTTGATTACTTTTCTAATCTATACTAATCCACTTATATACTAATATTATAAAGAGGAAAGATTTGTTTGTTTGTATTGAATAGGCTCCGAAACTACTGAACCGATTTAAAAAAATATTTCTCTGTTTGGAAGCTACACTATTCCCGAGTAACAGAGGTTATAATGTTTTTTGAAAAAAGTTAGGGATGCTTACTAAAACTCCAATAATGTAACCCAAGGTGTAAAAAAATCCCTGCGAAAACTCTTGATGATAGAATAAAATAATGTACTATGACTTTGTAGAAAACATTATTATTTACAAAAAGTGTCGCGACAGCATATGTCTAACTATTATAGTTATACCGCAATAAGTGTTCTTTTATTTGAAAAAATTAAAAAAACATCAAATATCGTTGAAATTTGTGAAATAAAAAAAACATCAAATATCGTTGAAATTTTTGTTAAAGACCCGAGCGGAGCTGGATCGGGCCGCTAGTATTTTATAAAATATGAATCGGTAATTTTTTAAATAACCAACATGCAAGTTAGTCAATTAGAATATGTCATATGATATTTTGGTTTCGGTTAGTTCTGGTCGTTCTGGAGATACTATTAAAATTCACTGTCTTATTGTTGTTATTGGCTTATTCGTCACAATTAGCGTCGCTTTGTGACATGTAGCTTAAGCTATTTTACAATAACCCAAATTGTATGTCGATCAGCTCATTAGTAAATATCTTTTAAATATATCGTTGTAGACAAAATTATTGTGTCGCAGCTAAAAAACTATAGTTAATTTTGAATCCATTTCTTAAAATTTAATCTGTTTCGTCCTTTAGTAATTAAATTTGTAACTTCGTTCAAATATGCTGACCAGCATTGAGAGGATAAAAAAAATATGTGGTGTCGTGGGACACCGGATAGGAACGAAGCTCCTTATTATAAAAATATTAATTTTAAGTTCTATTCGAGGTATAAAGGAAATAGTTATTTGGGTACGCCTTTTTTATTATGATTTTTTTATTGACAAAATAAAAATAATCGCACGCAAGGGTCAACATAACCGCCTGCATGATCACGGTATCCCCTACTCCAGGTAAGTATGATTTAGCAAGAGAAATACGAGAACGTGTATCAACTGTGTAACACCTCGTCACCGCGATTCAGGATTGTTGAATTTACGTGCAGCGACATCTGTTGATAACAAACTAAATAGAAAAAATCTTACGTTACGGACGTTTTTTCCCGGTTAGGGTACCCCTCCGCATCGTCCCATAAGGAACTTCGTTCCAAAAGAAAGATGAAATTAGCTAATTGTTCGTTTGAATTGCTATTTATCCTAGTTTTATTAGTGTTTTAATCCACATACTCGTATATTCAATATTAACAGAAAAAGAGCGACCCAGAAACAAATATAATTACAAATAAAAATATTCCAGTTATAAAGCCAAATCATTTGATAACAATTATTTTAGAATTTCACCAGACCTACGACAATTTTCCCAGTGTAATCCCAGCATTATTTATTTTACCTTCGCCAGTGACCATGAGAACTGAGAAGTAATATGACTGCCGGAAATGGTCTGTTGCAAATAATACAAAAATAAAACCGTAAAAGTGTTCATTATTACAGTTTATGTTTCGATAATACTTACCGGCTGTGTCTGATTTTACGTTCCAGTGTAGTACTAGTTTGCCTCACGGGGTGGTAATGATGGGAGTGACCGTAAGTTATGGGTTTCGTATCACCAGTCCTATTAAAATTTAAAATAATATTGAATATGAATAATCTTTTAAAGGTATGTTACTGCTAAGCGTTATACAATAAATTTCGCCTGTCTACGATTTTATCTGGTACCGGATGTACTCAATCCCGAATTCCAAATTTTTATCAAAATACACTACCTCAGACTAGGAATCAAACTCGGACTGCTCGCAGTAGCCAAAGTCAGCCAGTTTTTTTTTAATATTTTTGTTTATTGCGCATAAAGACGAATCGTCAATTTGTTGGTAGGTTACCAGAGTCCAGATTTTTTATTTAGTTTTTATTTTTTTATTGCTTAGATGGGTGGACGAGCTCACAGCCCATCTGGTGTTAAGTGGTTACTGGAGCACCTAGACGTAAATGCGCCACCCACTTGAGATATAAGTTTTAAGGTCTCAAGTATAGTTACAACGGCTGCCCCACCCTTCAAACCGAAACGCATTACTGCTTCACGGCAGAAATAGACAGGGCACTGGTACCTACCCGTGCGGACTCACAAGAGGTTCTACCACCAGTGTATCACAAGAGATGGAAATGATGTCGTGAATGCCGTCGCTCACCTTGAGATATGAGGTCGAAGTCGCGATTTATAACGGCTTTACCACACTTCAAACCAGAACGCATGACGGTATTCTGCTAGAAATGAGCCGGACACTTACCCGAGCGGGTACACCTACATACGCCTGTGTGCTCATATTTGTTAGCTCATATTTGTATGGAATGGAATCGTTTGCGTACGTTTGCCGCTAGGGGCGCTGTTTCAATTGCATACAAAATTGGCTTAACTTTTACGCTATCGAGACCGTTAAGAAACTCGCACTAATCACACTGATCACTAGTAAATTTAAAATTGTATAGCTTATTAGGCAATTTTTATGTTAAACATACAATTTTAACAACACAAATTATTTTACTAACACGATATTGTGTATGTATATAGTTTGATATATTATGTATTAGTGTTTATTTTTATTATTTTTATTGTTATTGTCTATAGTATCAATAATTAAATTAATTAGATTGTACTCATCTACCCACTCATGTAAAGCTTTCCTTCTTTGAGAACGGTTAGCTGGTAGATAACTCAATTGTTGAGTTAAGCTCGCCATTTTTTATATCTTATCGCAATTACTGTATTATATTAACAGTGTGTACAAATAAAGAATAAAAAAAAATATATAACGTAAAAACGGAACCCCTACGCGAAAACTATATACCAAATATACTATATGTTTCACTTTGTTTTTTTTTAAATAAAAACTTACCATTGTATATCTTCTTGGATTACATCCTCCATAGTGGTTGTGAATCTTAATAATAAAGTGAGTTATCTCGGCACGTGTCACTCGAGCGCTCAACGTTATCCGTGTAAAGCAGCTAAACCTTATGTTATCTTCAAGATAGATTTATCTCGTTCAGACTAAACCTGGCGTGGTCTACACGGGTGATGTCATGATTCATTGTGAAACTTACAAAATAAATACGTTCTTATACTCGTACATATTTACAACTAGGATTATTTTTGTTTTTGGAAATGTTTCATGAGTCACTTTGAGTTACCGGTTTTAATGAACGGGTTCTCGTTATGGTGTTAATTGATAATGCAAAATATGAATTTGTATTTGTATGTACTTGTTGTGAAATAATGAATATGCTATATTGCGTCTATTAGAATACAATTAATATGACTTTATTTCGATTTTATAAACTAAATTTCACTGCGTACGCGTAGTGAATTTTGGAATATAAACTATAATATTTGGCAATCAATGGCTGGTATTCTGTGGTCATAAATAACACAGAACTTGAAACTAAATTGGATACACGGTTTATTAGTATTTTTATTAAATTTTAAAATTTCTAACCACGAACTAATGCATCATCATAAATAACCAAATAAACCTTTTCTAATGGTTTTGTTATCTAATGGATTTTATATTTGTACTTTAATAATTTAATAATGTTGTAAATAAATGAAAGAGCCTTTAAAATAAATTTCATGTAAAGCGGAGCCGACAAGTACGCGTGTGTTTATTTAAACAATGTGAAATTTATTTTCCAGTGACGGTGGTTAGCGGTCATTGTGTTTAGTTAGCTGAGGACAACACACGCGCATCTTTGTGTTAATTAAACAATCACGCCTGGTAGTCTTATGAATGTGACCTATTTAAATATTCTGTGATAATTTATGACGTAAAAAATAAAGCAATTGTTTTTACGTAGTCTTTTATTAATAAATTTACAACCATATTGTTCTTTTGTATGTAATTGGGTATTTGAAAAAAAAATTTTTTTGTGGTAAATGAAAAGATCATATAAGTATTCGTTTTATAAAAAAAAAATTCTTTTTTTTTTTTCGCAATAAATCAAATGTTATTTCAAAATAAAAATTAATTTTTGAATGCAGTACCGAAGACACGCCGAAAACTCTCGATCAAACCCGAGCCCGTGTGACGTCATAATGTTAGTTTTCCCTCATGGCAGTTCATATAGAAATAATAAGTACAGTGTTTTGATCTATTTAATTTTGTTTTCATTGTTAATCTTAGCTTATACCTTTAAACGAGCAATTCTTGTATATATATAATCTGAATCTCGTAAACGGCTCCAACGATTTTTATAAAGTTTAGTATACAGGTGATTTCGGGGGCGATAAATCGATCTAGCCACGATTTATTTTCAGAAAATGTTGTTTTATTCGTGTTTTCAATAATCAACTCTTCCCGACATCTATTGGCGAATAATAATACTATTTTTCTTAATTGAGGGCAACTAACCGCTTTAAAGACACAACAAGATGGCGTTATCAAAAAAAAACCGATCAATATAGAAATAATAAGTAGGTACAGTGTTTTGATCTATTTAATTTTGTTGTCATTGTTAAATATACAACTATTTATATTGAAGATGTCGAACCTCAAAAGTTATCGTTCTTGTTTTATACCATTATGCATGAATACTAAAAACAACTCCTGAAAAAATGTTTTTAAATGTTTCCCAAGATGACAAACGTCGAATTAAATGGTTTCAAGCTGTGCACCGTGATAATCCCAAAACTTCAGACTTTGCCTTAATAAATCCTTTATCACACATAGCTAATCGTAACTAACTAACAACTCGTTTTTTAGCAATAAATTATTATAGTATATATAGTAGTATTAGCCCTAAACGCTGTACTGTTATTAAATAGCTATAACATTATGACGTCACAACTATGGTGACCATCATGGCGCGTTTATAAGTCACGTGATTTTTTTTTATTCTATCAATTTTTTATTCTTTATAATTAATTAAAAAAAATGTTTCTAAGTTTTTTGCGTTAAATATCCATATTATTAATAATAAAGTTTTAAGATACAATTAAAAAATCGGTATTTTTTTTTCTTTCAAAAAGTGTATTGCACCATCCAACATATTGCGGTCGCGAACTAATCAGTTCTTTCTATTTGAACAGTAGATCAGTCCTTATAACAATTAAATTGAGATATAGATCTTACATTTAGAGACTGGGTGGCAGTGTTTATGTTGGATAGGTTTGAGTGTCTATGGTCTTCAATGAAAATATGCACAAAATTAACATTAGGAAAAACAATTAACATTTTATAAGCAAAAATAGGGTAAAATGAAGTTTTCTGTACATAAAAAAACATTTATTTTTTTAACAAGCATTTATTTCAGTGGATTATCAATCATTTATAATTGCATTTTTCGCATTGACCTCCGTACAGTATTTTCTACTAAACATTTAAGTATATTGGTTTGTTTTTGAAACAATTCTTCCATATCTCGAATAGACAAATAGTGGAGTGAAAGCGGTAGAAAATAGCGAGAGGCATCGAAACATGCGTGATTATTGTCCACGCCCAAGGTCCGTAGAAAGCCAGATGTGCTGGACGAAACTCGGCTCTATTCTGTAAACAATAACTTTGTGTTCATTTATGAAATCTAAATCGATCAGAACCCTAAAATTTACTTTTCTGCTCACTTTGATCGATAAGTTGCATGTTCCAGTCGAAATGCAGTCACGGAACAGAAAGAAGATTATGGCAAGGTACCAATCCGTAAGGGATAAAATACTCTACTATTCAAATACTATAAAACGGATAGTTAAAGCTCTAGAGATACTTAGAGCTTCCAGGTGGGTCCTGATGCATAACGCGGTGAAATCCGTAGGATTCGGTAATCACTTAACAGCTGGGGTATAAAATTGAGCTCAAGTATGATCGAAAACCTCAACAAACACTAGAATTTTTGAAAACAAATGTCGCTAATGGATTAATTATTTTATAAGTAAATTTGAAATCTAAATAGACAATTGTTTAGTTTTTGACGTACTTTCGACTCCCTTGCTGTTAAGTAATTACTGAAGTCTATAGACATCTACCACGTAAATGCCGCCACCCATATTACATGATACCTGAATTCTAAGTCTCAGTTGTGCGAGATAGCTATCTGGTAGTGATGAAACTTGGAAGAGTTGTTGTTGGCAGTTCAAGGAAGGCATCTGTCATAATACCCTCAAAGTAAGACGGCGGTGCACGATTAGTTTCACGAAATAAATGTTTCCATGTAATTAGCGATCATAGTGGAGCGCGATGGGGTTTTTTTTTTTATTGCCCTTTTAGGCAGACGATCATACGGCCCACCTGAAGGTGAGTGGTTACCGTCGTCCATGGACTTCAGCAATGCCAGGGGCAGAGCCAAGCCGCTGCCTACCGCTACCGCTAAGCTACTGCCTACCGCCTTCCAGTAGTTTTTCCAAAATTGTCACACGCTGAGAAAATCATATTTAGCATTTACGGAATTCAAAATTTACCGGTAACACAGGAACGGGTGAGTCGAACAATAACCGAATATCATATATAAATGATCGAGTTTCGATGTCACTGGAAGCTATTCGGTATTCGGCCAATTTATATTATCGCTCAATTTAGTTAATGCGTTTGTCCGCAGCCGCTTTCAACGTAAAAGCAAATGTTATATCAAAATTTGTTTATTTTGTAATGCCCATAAGAATACTAAATCAGTGTTCTGCGTTGTTTATTTATTTATTCTTTCTATATCTGATATTTTCGTAATACGGGAAACGGTTTTTCAGAACATCCGAAGTCTTGTACTAAAATTATAATATAGCAATAACGTCCTTAAAGCAAACTCTTATTTCCTATTACGGACTTAAAGATTATAATGAAATAATTATTGAAGTTATACTTCTTTAGGCGCGTTATGAAAAATTGATGAGAGTGAAATTTTACGATGCGCACCGTGACACAAAATTAACAGAATGAAGTTGCCCACTAAATCGCTCATTACAATACGACCGCCGTAACTTGGCGAGTCTGAATATAGCCGCAGATGAACTTTCGCGCATGTACACCCGTAAAAAAAGTGTTATTAGCATTCATTTTTTAGTAATATAAATGACAAAATTATTATTTAATATAATTCATACTAACTATTATTAAATTATTAACGTTAAATATTTATTATTAATTATTTAATATAAAAAAAAAGAAAAAAAAAAAGAAAAAAAAAGTATAACTTCTACGCGCGTACATAAGTACACGCATCCTTTTTTATTATTATTATAGTCCTAATATCATGCATGTCTAATGAGACAATTTTGTTATAATGCGATCTTCGTCGCCCATGGTCATAGATAAATATCAAGGGCAAAATCTTAATCGACTGACTCGACTTTACAACTTTATTATGTTTGTATTATGATAAATCTTTTTTAAAAACCTTTTCTAGTGTATTGATGGTCCACATCGCCATGTTTGCCACGAGCAAGAATGTGACTAATTGTCGTCCCGGCTTCGCTCGCCGTTGCTCTGAATTGCTGCATCGCCGCCACCAAGCATCGATGATAAATAAAGACTGCAGTATTGTCTAATCGAAAAATATGGAATAATTAATTATTTTCTTACAACAATAGGAAATTTGAAAGTACTCGTAATGACTTGCTCAGGTAGGAATACTATTTTCTACTCAAGCCTTGTGGTCTGTGCGATCTGTGGGGTTCAGCAGTCGCTTCCGAACAAGTCTGTGGGCTTGTGAACCCTCCTATGCTATTAACAAATTTTATTAAACCCTAAAAATAGTATTAGAAAATTTAAACTTGCAAAACAAATTGAAATTGTTTTAAGTGAATGACATGATGTTGACTATATTATTATGATGATTGTTGTGTAAAAATTAACTTGCAACGAAAAAATACGTGTATCCCAAAATTTCAATAACACAAAAATCACAAATGATAGTTTTATAAATAAACTAGCGGCCCGCTCCGGCTCCGCTCGGGTCTTTAACAAAAATTTCAACGATATTTGACGTTGTTTCATTAGTTAGAAATATGCTGTCGCGACACTTTTTGTAAATAATAATGTGTTCTACAAAGTTGTAGTGTATTATTTTATTTTATCATCAATAGTTTACGCAGGCACGCGATGTAAATAATATTTTAGGTAATTTTTTTACACCTTCAAATCGGTTCTGTAGGTTCGGAGTCTATTCAATACAAACAAACAAACAAATCTTTCCTCTTTATAATATTAGTATAGATTAGTATAGGTAAGTATAATATTATTTTGATGGAAGATTACCTGTATGAGAGATAAGAACTCTGAGAAGAAACCAGTATACCCGGAACTGTTATTGCTGTTCATAGTATGATGACATCCGATCAAACTGAACATACAGTACACGAACATACCGGTCTGAGCCAAGATCAGTAGTGATGTGTCTAGACCTAATACAGCTGAAATTAAAAAAGATAAATATTTTGGCCGACAACTCTGAAAGAATTCAATTTTACTAAAATACTTTTGATAATGAATTAATTTTAAAATGAATTAGTAAATTCAGTTGTAATTTTTTTTTTAATGCTTATATGGGTGGACAAGCTCACAGCTCACCTGGTGTTAAGTGGGTACTGGAGCCCATAGACATCTATAACGTAAATGAGCCACCCACCTTGAGATATAAGTACTAAGGTCTCAAGTCTCATAAACGGCCGTCTGGTGTTGTGGTAAGTGACATGGTCACTACACAGGGGGGTCGCGGGTTCGAATCCCGCCAAGGGAAGATATTTGTATGATAAATATAAATGTCTTTTCCAGGGTTATGGATGTCTATTAAATACCTAGTCAGGTCATAAGTATTGTCACACAGTAAAAACTTTTCTTTTAGAATGCTGGCTACAAAAAAGTTTATTGAAGATATTGACATGGACCTCGTTCGTGCTGCGATAGACGACTGGCCGCGCAGATTGAAGGCCTGTATTCAAAATCACGGAGGTCATTTTGAAAAACTTTAGTGTCATAAGAATCTATGTTTTGTTAAGTTCATTTTGGTATATGAATGGTTACATAATGAATAAACTTGTTTCAATTATTTTACATTAAACATGTGACAGAATTTATGACCTGACTATGTATATGTATGTGTATAATAAAAATCTTACATTTATATCCGTTATCTGGTACCTGTAACACAAGTTCTTTACGAACTTATCACGGGACCAGTTAAAGTGGCGTGATTGTTAGTAAATATTTATTTATTTAAAAAAAAGAAAAAGAGTATAGTTACAAAGGCTGGCCCACCTTTCAAACCGAAACGTATTACTGCTTCACGGCAGTAACAGGCGAGCTGGTGGTACCTACCCGCGCGGACTCACAAGAGGTCCTACCACCAGTAAAACCACCAGTAACAATAAATTAAAGGTGGTAAATCTCTTTACAACCTTTAATTTCTCTTCACTTCTTCACTAGAAACGCCTTTGTAGATAAGGTTCGCACGCCTATTATCATATCGGCTAAGTTCGCTTTAAGTTAAGATAATAAAAAACAAACCTTGAGATTTTCTTTTATAAGGAAGAGCACGCATTTGTAATAATGCGGCACCGGCAGCTATTAATGTCATCGTGTATAAAACCAACTCACAAACATTAACTTCAAATATAGCATCCTGGAAAAGTATGGAAAATAAACACTCTTTTCGGAAAGATTCCAGTTGAATAACAGTCATTATATTATTGGAAATTTAATACACAAATTAACGAGATTAACTGAGAGAATAGATTGGGAAATGTCTTATGAAAATAATGTATAACTTACGATTACAGTATCTGGATTGTTAGCTAATACGAAGAACATGATGAGCGATATAATGGTGAGGACGATGATGAGAACACCAGCGGAGAGTCCCCGGTGTGCGTGCGAACAATCCACAGAGAAGTGATGTAGGGCGGTGCGACTGCCGTGTGGAGAGCTCACACCAAGCATACCGGCTGCAAAAACACCCATTTAAAATCCTATCTATAAGTTATTATAAATAAAAGAGACTAAAGAGGCAGACTATGTTTTTATTTTTGATTGATGGATTATTGGTGGCCCGGAGGTCTTTTCGTTTCAGATGGGCGAGCAAGGGCTCAGTCAGGAAGGGTGGATTTACCAAACCAAAGAAGACTTAACAACTCAAGAGCAGCTGCTTCCCGAATGAATCTTCTACCGGATCGGAATCGCGACCCGCTGAGAAGACCCGGCGAGAAACTCAGCGGGGCAGCCGCTTACTTTATTGTTCCATTTCCAATATTATCTCTTTATTTTTGCTATCAACTAACACATTTGATTGGTTAAATTTGAAATAATTGAACGATTATGTTTCGTAATTTTTATTAATGTTGGGGAGTTGAGAAATTTCCAACTACCGAGCCTTGAAGCCCTGAAAAGTGACATTTAGCAAAAAAAAAAAAATTCGCAAGCTTCATAAGAAGTTTGAAAACAATAGAATTTCAATGGTTTCGTTGACTTTTTTCTTCAAAAACATTGATTTAGTTTGTTGAAAATTTCCCTTTGTACGAACCAAACTGCTGCAAAATTTTCTCCGGCGTAACGGAGTTGTTTCGTGATTTATTTTTGTGGACGTGGAATTTTTTTTCAAAATCCTCCGGTGTACATTTTATCTAAAAGTATTTAATGTGTTTACTATTAGAAAAATACGAAAAAACCTTTGTTGATCTACATTAAAAAAAAAAAAAAATTACCTCTTTCCACATTTCATAAAAAATTACCGCACAGATAAGTGAATATTCTATCGTACAAGGAAAGAGAAATGGTGAGGCACGTTGTAATAGAGCACCCATTATATTTGATCTTCGACAGGATATCTCTTCCGTAACGTTATGAGTAGTATTTTCTGGAGACAGCATGGCGTGCTCCAAATGATGTATTTCATGTTTAGTTTCTTCAACTAGCACGTATAGCCATTCGCATAGATTAGTTGCCAACATGTGCATGAAACCGAACCTTTGGATCATCTTGTGGCTTCCCAACTCTATGTCTTTGTTCGTGAGGAATATAAATTGCATTTGTGCTAAAGTTAAAGTCATTCTTAGGGCTGGCGTAATGACTGCCAGTATGGAACGGCATTGGTCTGTCATCTCGAAATATTCCCCAAATTCTAAGCCACTGTACACCATCGAACCTATACCGAACGCTGAAAGGGAAGATTAAGAAAACGAACATTATCAAAGGCAATCATAATTCAACATAAATGAAATTACACAATACACACAAGAAAACATGCACAGTAAATACAAATTGTCATAGAAAAAATTATCATCAAATATTGTTTATTACCGATAGCACCAAGTCTCAAATAAAAGCTTCCGTATCGAGAGATTGTTTCTTTTATTTTTAATTTTTCTGCCGGAGTTGTTCTACCTTTGTCTTCTTTTTCGCCATCTGGACCTAAAATTAAATAAATTAAAATCCCATACAGAACGTAATCGTTGCTCGTTAGAACACACACACACATGAAAGCGTATTTTCCGGTACATTTATAAGAACGGCTTCGAACGTCAGTGGAATAGCAAACTAAAGAATAAATTCTTTTGCAATTGTAGTTATGCAAATAAGATGCGATTTTAATGTTTCATTTTGTTAGGCAAATGTGGTTAATTGCTTAAATACGCCGGTGTCTCATTGTTTTGTTTAAGTTTGCGTTTGTATAGAATATGTACTTACCGTAGTTACTTATGATCATAGTCACCGCCTTCTGTCGCATTATATTTGCGTATTGAAAAACGACAAATAGAACTGATACTGAATACAGGTACAAATAAAATCCCTGAGGACAAAAATGGAATTTATTAAAAATAGTCAAACTTAAGTTACATAATTTTAATATTCGTTATATCGACTATTGACACCAAGGTTTTTTTAAATCCACGTGTAAGAAAGAACATCACAGTTCTACACATTGCTAGTTCTATGTGAATTATTTTGAATGATCTATCTATCTATTTGAATTAATCACACGCTTCATTTAAAGGTGTTCTGACATCTGTTCAGAGAATCTAGACGTCATTATGTCTACGGACACTGGTATAAGTTCTATCGTGTGGTGTGTTTAGAAATTAAAATTTAAGATAAAAGTGAAGTTTTTTTTTTATTGCTTAGATGGGTGGACGACCTCACAGCCCAGCTGGTGTTAAGTGGTTACTAGAGCCCATAGACATCCACAACGTAAATGCCGCCACCCACCTTGAGGTATAAGTTCTAAGGTCTCAGTATGGTTATAACAGCTGCCTCACGCTTCAAGCCGAAACGCATAACTGCTTCACGGCAGAAATAGGCAGGGTGGTGATACCCACCCCTGCCGACTTACAAGAGGTCCTACCACGAGTAACGATATTTATGTCTCATTCTAAACCGGATAGCTGCAAATAGTCAAATAGTATCTAAATCAAATAAACTAGGGGATGTTGAAGATGTACTACATGATACTAAACAGTCGGGTTATCCAGATAGTACCGTTTTTACGACATCTTCGGTAGTAATAGTGTCAGCACATTTGCCCTATTTAACTCGTATGTTCTGTTGTGAGCACAACATGTCAACGACCCCTATGAGTAATAAATAATGCTTTCCTGTATTTTTGCTATAAAATAAGAATATTTTAAATTTTTTTGCGGTTATTTTAATGCACTTCTATTGTTGTTCCAATTAATGATGGGCCTTTATAAATCAAGGTTAGTGACGTCATTCTCGTAGTGATGTCTATGGGCTTTGGTATTTTCATAGTATTGGACTGTCAGCTTCCTAAACTAGGAGAAACCTGTGAACAAAATTTGACTTTCAAGCCAGCAAAGAATCTCTACAATGTATTATGAAATACATATGTAATTGCATGAACAAGTTTCTGACAGTAATATTACCTGATAATATCCGTCTGGCACGCCCTTAGCTATCACTTCAGTGACTGGAAAAGCTAAGCCCAACACAACGAGCAACTTTGCATACAAAGCGGACAACGCTTTGCTTAAAGCTTCACTGAAATTAAATGAGTTAATGATTCATATATTTATTGTAATGATAAATGGTAATGGAGCAATTGAAAAATCATGGACAAATAACATACGGTCACTTGACCCCAAACTAAGATTTTCTGTACTATGCGTATTGGAGATTGATACTCATATATTATATGTATATTTACATATATATAGGTATTTATCATATAAAACAAATCTATTCATTCACATGTATGTATGCTCAAACTCGGAGTCGAAGTCACGTCCCTTAACTTAGCAGTGAGAAGCGCTACCTACTGTGCAATTAGGACAGTCATCATCATCTATCCAACCAACATCAATTGCTTTGCCCTAAAGTTCGCTATAATTATCGGACATGCACAGCCCTACTAGATCCGAGTACGCCAACAGTAATTAATTAACCATACAGTTTTGTTGTCGGCGTGGCCTAAAGGATAAAACGTCCGGTGCATTCGTGTTGAGCGATGCACCGGTGTTTTGAATCCTATAAAAAAAATAGGCGAGGGTACCAAAATTTTTTTTAAGGAATAAAAATCAAACCCGCAAAATTATAATTTGCGTAATTACTGGCGGTAGGATCTCTTGTGAGACCGCGCGGGTAGGTACCACCACCCTGCCTATTTCTGCCGTGAAGCTGTAATGCGTTTCGATTTGAAGGGTGGGGCAGCCGTTGTAACTATACTTGAGACCTTAGAACTTATATCTCAAAGATGGGTGGCGCATTTACGTTGTAGATCTCTATGGGCTTCAGTAACCACTTAGCACCAGGTGGGCTGTGAGCACGTCCACCCGTCTAAACAAAAAATAAATTAAAAGTTAAAAAAAAATAGTTTTTGTTTTATCGCATCGAAACTTGGGAAATGTTTGCCGGTAAGTATATCGATTTAAATTGTTAACAATCTAATCCAAAATAAAAACTTTTTTGGGTCTTTTAATAATATACTGAAGTTTCCCTAATCCATATCTATTCTTAATATTATATATGCGAAAGTGTGTTTATTTGTTTGTTTGTGTGTCCTTCTGTCATGGCGAAATGAACCAACGGATTGATATGATTTTTTTTAAAGTGTTAGTTTTAGGTCAGCTGTGTGACATAGGCTGTTTTTTATCCTAAAAACATCTTATTCCCACGGGAAACTGTTATATTATTTTAGAAAAATTAACACTTTTATCTTGATCAAGCGGACGCAGGCAGGCAACAGCTAGTGACAACATAAATTTCATCCAACTGAATTACATATATCAATTTAAGTAAATGCGAATCTCAGTGGAAGCTTTGTGAGCCTGTTTACAAATAAAAGGAGAGCGTTTCAATAGTGTTGACGCGACTTGGGCGGCTCGCATTGTACCTGACTTGTATTATACAAGCAAACGTTATCCGTGATCAAATTCCCCTCTAAATAGGTCTCTGCTTTTGTCTCATCGTTTGATGGAGTACACTGTAGCACAGACCCTTTCATTATCATATTTTATTTGAAAAGAGAACACAGAAAATCGTTCTTAATTTTATAGAAACTAGAGGTCCCGCAGTAGTCGAAATTCGACTATAATTAATTGGAATTATAAGTTTGTACACTATTATGATTTTATTTTATACTTCTATAATAACAAATTTCGCCAAGACTACACTATAAAAAATATTAACAAAGGCAAACAATATTTAATCTATTCTCAATTTGACAACAGACGCCAAGAACAAAAGTTTGACAATAAATAGTATGCATGCGTGTGTGCGTCAAATAGATGGTATGTAGTAATGTGTAGTGTGTAGTAAGTGTAATGTTTTCTTTATTGATATAATGTATCTTTTATGCAATATTTAGAAAAAAATATTAGCATTGTCCACTTCTTCTCTATATTTTCTATAAGTGTGGAAAATTTCATACTCCTCCGTCCGCGCAATTTTCGTAAAATGGGATACAAAGTTTTTGCTTCACGTACTATTTTATAGAAATTTCGTCTGGTATATCTCATAACAATAATACAAAGTCAGTGAGTTTTAATACGTTTCTGATTGTTTTTCATTTGTTACTTTAGACACTGTTCTCATTTTCCTCCTTACTGCTCTTTAGGAGTAAGCGGCCTTGATTATTTTTCTGAGAATAAATTCGTAGACTTCATTCATTTGAGATGAAAATTGAGTCTGTATTTGTCTGATTCATGTAGCATACTAACTTCATTTATATATTTTTTTAATTTAATCAAATTTGAAATGATATTGACTGGAATTTAATTATTGTGTGTGTGTTTGATATTGCGTAAGTGTTACCAAAATTAGCGATCATTTCTAAAATAGAAATAATCAAATAGAGAAAATGAAAACACGTCGGCTGAAACTAGTTAATTGAAAATTTCATATTCATTTAATTCCACTTAGTATATTTCATTCTTTTTTATGATTGATTCAGATTAGTCTACCATTGATACAATGATGTTTTGAATCTATGAATACTTTAAGCAAAGTCTCCAAACTTCTTGGTTTGATACTTACTGGGTATAATTTTGGTGATTGCTATTATACCCCTTTTTTACTATAATTTTGTAAAAAGAGTATTTTTTGTCTTGATAGAACCCACGGTAGGACAATTATCAAATAAGCGGTCTTTAACTTATCATTTATTGTTAGTCTCATGCAAATCATGAATAAAATAGCACTTAAAAATATTTTATACTTATCTGAATTGGCTTTGAAAAATCAGACGGCGAGATATAAAATTGATTCGTATTTTTATGGCACCCATAATCGCTGATGTGAGAAGACGATTCGTTGAAATGTAGAGTAATTTCATGCCAAAAACTGAACGATAGGTTTACTGATGATAGACTGTGGTTTGCAAAAATTGGAATTCGATAATTAATCATTGATACACGAGATAGTTGTTGTTGTTGTTGAGACTCTACCTACTCGATTTTTTTATTAAAATATCTATTCTCGTTTCAATTAATTGTAATTCATTGATGATTTTACGAAATGTATTCTTAAAATCCATTTAAAATTCCACACTTAGTCCTCGAGTTCGGACCATTAAACAGATATACATACCTTAAAGTATTTAAACTAAAATACAATTGTGTGTAAAATTAATTGAAATTAATAGCGTATTTATAGCCGCTTTAATAATCCCAGCCTCAATACGGTTTGTGGAGTTAGGGTAATTTTCCTTCTGACGTAAATTTCTGTCATTGGGTATTTAAGATTTATTCCGTTTGTGGAAATACCCTGGTGAATGAAGTGTATATTTGAAGTAAATATACGTACTGCCCTAAAATCTCCGCAGCCGATGGTGCTGTTTCATGTATTGTAGAGGCCATGGATGCCCTCGAATGCGGTGTCAATTCAGACAGGAAGCGACGTTGTGTGGCAGCACATAGCGCTAATGCTTGCGATGGTCGTCGGAATGCTGCTATAATTGCGGATGGACGTCTGTCAATTATAATACATGTCATCCATAATGAAGATCTGCTGTCAATAGTACCCTATTGCATAGATTCGTTCTCGATTTCGTCAAGGCGATTAGGGGATTCGAACTTCGATTTACAACCGGCATTGACTGGTAGTAGGGCGTATGTATGTACTAAGGCCCCACGTGTAGCTATCACCATCCTGTCTATTTCTGCATTAAACAGTCGTCCGTTTTGGTTCAAAGGGCGGTACACTCTTAATACAACAGAAGTAAGATTTCCATTTCCCAATGTCGGTGACGGCACTCACGTTGTAGTTGTCTGTGGGTTTTTATTGCCCTTATAGGCAGACGAGCATACGGCCCACCTGATGGTGAGTGGTTACCGTCGCTCATGGGTTTCAGCAATGCCAGGGGCAGAGCCAAGCCGCTGCCTACCGCAAACCCGGTAACCAAATTAGACCACGAGGGCAGTGACCTCATTCGTCTGTTTATGCAAAAAACTATGCATAAAATTAGTTTAGTGTATATTCTGTAGCTCTAGATTTCTTTATACTGTGAAATTTAGATAATAGAAAAAATGTAAATAATTTATGTGCTTTCTATGAACAAATTTGTATTAATCCGACTATCTGTGTAAATAACATTAAAAACAATGTTTATTAGCCTTCGTAGTTTTTTAGCAAAATTTCTCTAGTCTTGTTTTTACCTTGTATTGAGATTGGCCGCTAACTGTTTGGTTTCGATATCCGAGGACATTCTCCTGCTGTTTGGCTGCGAGTGTGAATGCTGGATCAGCGGATCTGCAGGGGTTCCGAGCATCGCTTTAGTACGCTCTCGGAGCCGACCTAGATCTGAGTACGACGATTCATCACTGCAATTTCAAATTAAATAAACATTTTCATATAATTGGCACCATGGTTTTGTTGATCAGACTTATATTCTACAAACGTTCCTTAATCATTTGAAATCTATATATGTAAAAATGAATTGCTTTTCGTTAGTCTCCTTAAAAGTCGAGAACGGCTGGACCAATTTGGCTAATTTTGGGCTTGAATTATTTGTGGAAGTCCAGAGAAAGTTTAAAAGTTATTAAATTTTGAATATACAATTTAAATTAACATTTAAAATAAAAAATTTGTGTTTCCTTTGATGTTTCCCCGGTAGGACGGATTACTTTTGTTTGTTTTAAGTTTATTTTATACAAAAGTTTAGGTCTTTTATATATCGATTGAGGCTCTACGAAGTCTGCCGGGTCAGCTAGTTAATGAATAAATATCATATTTTATCCAAATATGAGAATTCAAGTCGAATACATCATATTTGAGCGACGTAATCGCCACCTTTAAGAAGACTTTTTCTCTTATTTTTAAGAACAGATAACTGAAGTTTGTATACGGTTAGATGGGTTAGCCACATACATGACTTATTGCGTTGTCATTGAATTAACGCCAGACGAAATAATGTTAGAAAACCAAGATTTTATTTGGCATATTAAAATTTACGCACTTTATTGGCACAAAAATAGCGATTTAATGATAGTTTTAATTTAATAAAAAACCTTTATATTACTTTTTTCAGTATTTTGTTATTGATATCTATTTGCTTATCATTCTATTTTATAAGGCGCATCGTCGTAAAACTTTAGGAAATCTTACTCTAGTAGGTTATTTTAACTGTTATAAAATTAAGACTCAAACTAATTCACAACATGAATGAGTACGCATTCGAAGTGTTCTTGACCTAATGGATAAGACGCCCGGTGTATTTAGATGAATTGTGTCGCGGTTCCGATTTGTTTTTGGAACGAAGTTCCTGATGGGACGATGCGGAGGGGTACCCTAACCGGGAAAAAACGTCCGTAACGTAAGATTTTCATTAGTAATGCACACAGTGTACGACTTAACTTTGTAATAGCGTACAAATTAGTAATGCACACAATGTACGACTTAACTTTGTAATAACGTACAAAAATAACATTTTTTTATCATTCATTGACCACGATCTCAGAGCATTTGTTTGCGCAATACACTAACTCTTATGCAAACAACCGTGAATTAAGTGTACCACAATAAGTTTTGCTCCAGTTTTATTTTCTTTATACCTCGAATAGAACTTAAAATTAATACTTTTATAATAAGGAACTTCGTTCCTATCCGGTGTACCACGACACCATACATCTTTTTTAAAAAGCGTTTTGTAACATACCTTGATGACTGATTTCAAAGTCTCATTGAAATAACGTTGTCGTTATTAAAACGTGAACGCGGAACTTCTGACGAGTACGTAGATAATAAGTTTATGGTCTTTTTTTTTTATTTTTTTTATTGCTTAGATGTGTGGACGAGCTCACAGCCCACCTGGTGTTAAGTGGTTACTGGAGCCCATAGACATCTACAACGTAGATGCGCCACACACCTTGAGATATAGTTCTAAGGTCTCAGTATTGTCACAACGGCTGCCCCACCCTTCAAACCGAAACGCATTACTGCTTCACAGCAGAAATAGGCGGGGCGGTGGTACCTACCCGTGCGGACTCACAAGAGGTCCTACCACCAGTAATTACGCAAATTATAATTTTGCGGGTTTGATTTTTATTACACGATGTTATTCCTTCACCGTGGAAGTCAATCGTGAACATTTGTTAAGTACGTATTTCATTAGAAAAATTGGTACCCGCCTGCGGGATTCGAACACCGGTGCATCGCTAGATACGAATGCACCGGACGTCTTATCTTTTAGGCCACGACGACTTCAGCATAAGCTGAATGCTGTCCATTACCTCGAGAAATGAGGTATCGGCATAACCAAATAATCGCTTATTATATTTGGCATTGCTGAAGTCCATGGGCGACGGTAACCACTCACCATCTGTCTGCCTACAAGGGCAATAAAAAAAAATATTATATCACTTCGAGAGCAAAAGAGCGATTTCCAAAACAAACATGCGATACTAAAAATATTGAAAAATACAGATAGATAGCGACAGAAACCGAACGTTTTACACTACGAGACAGTGTATCAAACGTCATAAATACATAATATATACATATGTATTTTCGAAGCTCAACGCGGCTGCACCCAAATCCCTCTTTGTGTATTCCTTTCATACCAGATGCGAGTACTTCCGATTGTCAAATGTTCACAGCGTGGTTAGTTTTGGTGTACGTTATCGATATGTTTTTGATTTTTTTTATTCAATTATAAGACCTTTCAAATACTTTTAGAAATGAACGAATGAAAGAAAACGAGGGATGGTCAACAAAATTGAAATTATTTTATGTTACGTAGGAATATTTTAAACATATTTGATAATAATCTCATGAGAGACATTCTATATAGTGTCTGCGTGCAAAACAAACAAATCTTGTTATTATATATACATATTATTATACCTTTAAACGAGCAATTCTTGTATATATATATATATATAATCTGAATCTCGGTAACGGCTCCAACGATTTTCATAAAATTTACTATACAGGGGATTTCGGGGGCGATAAATCGATCTAGCTACGATTTATTTTCAGAAAATGTTGTTTTATTCGTGTTTTCAATAATCAACTCTTCCCGACATCTATTGGCGAATAATAATACTATTTTTCTTAATTGAGGGCAACTAACCGCTTTAAAGACACAACAAGATGGCGTTATCAATCATCATCTAGTATTAGTTAAATAAAATAAATATTAGTTACTTTATTACTGAACATCCTGTATGTCTAATATTTAAAGGATCGCTTCAACTTCAGCATTATGTTACTTCGACTATAACACTTCCAACTCAAATCTCTAAAATGTGCATCCGTTAGTCGAGAATATCTTTAAGTTTCGTTGAAGTCGTCCTAAATTTACATTGAATCGTATTATTTTTTAAATATTTAATAATATATAAATATATAATATATTTATATTTTACTTATTTATATAACTGATCCAGCAGACTTCGTAGTGCCTTAATCGATAAATAAAAGACACGAACAAAAGGAATCCGTCTGACGGGGGGACATCAAAGGGAAAACAAAATTGTTATTTTTATTTAATTCCGAGCATTTTCATATTTATCTACCTTACATTTTAACCTTCTCTGGACTTCCACAAATAATTCAAGGCCAAAATTAGCCAAATCGGTTCAGCCGTTCTCGAGTTTTAGCGAGACTAACGAACAGCAATTCATTTTTATATATAGAGATAATACTATCTATTGAGGAGTGAGAGGCCATTTGGTTTTAGCTACATTTCGCTAAATACGTGACATTTATCTTTGTAATTAAAGGTGCATTTTATTTGGTATTAGCATCAACAGTTCGATATTTTTAATTGAATTTAAATTAAATTTACTCCATTCAAATAGCTGAAGAAGTTACAAAAATGATATGATCTTTTTCAAAACTTTAAAGGGCTCTCCTCTAAAGTTATAAAAATGTCGCTTAAACCAAATAGCCTTTCACCCCTCGATATGTATTTATTAATGTAGTCAAAGTGCATCTGTACTTTGTGAAATTAGTCTGAATTAAATTATTTAATATCGTTTCAATAAATTACTTTTAGTTTCTGTATTATTAGGGAGTTTTGTGGTACTATTATATATTTTGAAGGTATTCCCTAAATTAATTTTATTATAATATTATTATTCCGAATATTATTTTGATTGATAAAAAAACTGAAGGATGAGTAGATTTATGGACATAGTTTAAAAATCAATGTAGTATTAAAAAAATCTAAAAGCGGTTTAAAAGTCTTTATGGTAAATAATTGATATTTGTATTGCAAGCATTAAAAATTAGCTTCAACAGAACGGTTACGAAGCGCGTCGCTATTGTACGCCCGTGTGAGCTGTCATATCGCAAGCCGTCGCGACGCTTCCATTTCCTATGACTGTGAAAAAATTGCTCGACATTTTACTAAACGGGATTTCTGGTATTACCGTCACACAGAAATCTTTAAAAAATTACATTATTTTGTCAATGAAAAATTAAGAATTTGTGTAATTGCCTCAATTTTAGTTGCCCCATTTAATGATTATTATACGAACAGTTTACATGTGAATTCGGACGCCATAATTGCGAATGTGAGCAATAAGAGTTAAGAATGTTATATCCTAGGGTCAGATTCGCGATATCGCTTTAATCACCAAGCTTGTGACTTTATCGTTGGTTGTCATTACGTTACGCAGCATTTACTGGTGGTAGACGTCTTGCGAGTCCGCACGGGTAGGTACCACCACCCTGCCTATTTCTGCCGTGAAGCAGTAATTCGTTTCAGTTTAACTTACAACTCATGTCTCAAGGTGGGTAGCGGCATTTACGTTGTAGATATCCATGGGCTCCGGTAAACACGTAACAACAGGCGTGCCGTGAGCTCGTTCAGCCACCGATGCAATAAAAACAAATCATTATTGTTAAGCTATTGCATAGATTTTATCGCGGGCTTTGAGCGCGGCGACTGAATCAAGAAATTCCGTAACGAAAATAACCTGACACACCCACTACGCCTACTATGTAATTCGCGTTCAACACATTCACACGTTGCGCTTGTGTAGTCTTTGTGAATAAACGCGTGGCGTGACGTCACACTGCATGCGCATCATAAAAAGTCTGCCCATCTCTCTCTCGCGCGGTCTAGCTTATGAGTGTGAAGGGGACATTTAATGTTTTGCTTTTATTAATGTTTAACCGAGTGCCACACGTTTTTTTTAATTCTCGTAAATGCGCAGATAAAAGCAGCAGCCGAGCTAGTATTGCCGACATCTATGGACAGTGACAGTCACTCGTGGGACCGACTGTCACCGATGGCAATTAACAAAAAGAGAGTAATTGCGACCGTTACCGTCTGAACGCTGTAGTCCACTTTGAAGTGGTCGAGGACTGAATGCCATTGACGCAGCTCTCCTACTTTTAAATAGAAAATATCCTAGAAAATATGATTGTTTCGCGACAACGTTATGTAGGAAATTACACTAGCTGGCGACGTACACGTGGGAGCTCATAAAAACCATCGGTAATATATTTTTAAGTTTCAGACACTTTGTTACACAATGGTATAAAGTTACATCTAAAAAAATATAGGTAATTACGCAAGTGTATATAATTTTTAAGTTTCATACACTTTGTTACATAATAGTGCATAGTTACATTTTAAAAAATATAGGTAATTACGGAAGTGTATATAATTTTTAAGTTTCAGACATTTTGTTACCGAATGGGTACATATTTACATCTAAACAAATCGTACATACTCCAGAATCGAACTACGGAGAAATCACATGTCTACAAAGTATACTGGGCATCTTAGAATGAATATTACAGTATAGACCAATACAAATAGATAAATAATCTAACCCGTGTCTTTTTTCTGCTTAGAAAGGCAGATGATTTCGTAATCTACTCGATGCTAAGCAGGTTTTGGAGGACATGCACAGTATAGACAACACTACATTGTAAATTCCCTCGTCCATATTAACACATTAGGTTGGAGTTTTAATATCAGAATAACGGCCTTTACACCCGAATACGTCATTCATTTGTGTCGGTAATGGGTAGGATAGTACTGATATATACGCGTTGACAACACGTTACATCTAGTTTTTTTTTTTTATTGCTTAGATAGGTGGATGAGCTCACAGCTCATCTGGTGTTAAGTGGTTACTGGAGCCCATAGACATTTACAACGTAAATTCGCCACCCACCTTGAGACATAAGTTCTAAGGTCTCAGTACAGTTACAACGGCTGCCCTGCCCTTCAAACCGAAACGCATTACTGCTTCACGGCAGAAATAGGCAGGGTGGCAACACATATCCGCGCGGACTCACTTCAGCACTAAGGCGATTAAAATAATTTTCTTAATGTAGCATTCAGTAGCAAAGCAACAGTGTTGAATATAGCATTCAATAGCAAAGCAACAGTGTACATTAAAACTCAATATATTTAAAATTAATTATGTTTTTTTGTACATAGAACACACATGTAAATTTTCGACAATAGAATCTGAATTCTCACCTGTCATTATCGTTTTCTTCATGCACCGTGTCCATGTCTGTTATCGTGACGCCGGGATGAGATTCGTTCGCCTCGCACAGTGGGCTGCGATTGGCCGGACTCATCTAAACACAAACATTTTCACAACCTTGTTTCCAATTCATCAATATTAACCATTGTGACGAAATTAAACTTACAAGTGAGACAGTCTCGCTTTTATTAGAAGTAATAAACTAGAACAATGCCTTTTCACACAAAATCGAGCATGAATACAGTGAATGAACACGAAAACATAGCCGACGAATGTTATTCTCATTTCGCACTGCCACTCAGTATGTACTACGCAAAAGACTTTAAAGAACACTTTTTAATGTATATACGTGTCTTTAATTTAGGTTTTTTTTAATTTTATTTCCATCATATCTTATTTGAGTGTCTCGTTATGTTTATAACGCATCCGGAAACATGGATTTTCCTCAAACAAAAGTGAGTACACACCTGTCTATTTTAAAAATCTTGCGTGATCTTTTCCTCGAACGTGTTTTCATTGCCTTAATCTTCCGACCGATAGCGCGAGCCTTACCGAGGCTAAATAGCTTGTAACGTTTAAAAAAATGTAAGTATATTTGTATTTATATCATTATAGCTAATAGACACGCGAGTTTTGCACAGATATATTTTGATATACACGATACACGATCTCCAGATAAGGTTGAATATATGTGACTGCACGTTGAACGCTGCTTAGACGTACATTATGTCGTCATATCGGATAATCCTTTATTGTTTGTACAGTGCTCTGTGATGGCCGCTTTAAACACTTTAAAAAGGTACTTCAGTGTGTCAATCATCGGATTAAAGAACATGTCACAGATCGTGTCACTTCCAGGTGAAACGTCATCACGTTTGCAAATTTTCTTCTCCTAATTGAGAATCTCACTCTTTTTATATAGGAAGAGTCCTACGTTGTTTAATTTTAGTATAAGCAGCGTAAATACACTAAGCAACTACAGTAAGAAATGTTATTATACCAATAGGCCAGTAAAATCTGTAGTTTTTTTTTTATTGTTAGATGGGTGGACGAGCTCACAGCCCACCTGGTGTTAAGTGGTTACTGGAGCCCATAGACATCTACAACGTAAATGCGCCACCCACCTTGAGATATAAGTTCTAAGGTCTCAGTATAGTTACAACGGCTACCCCACCCTTCGAACGAAACGCATTACTGCTTCACGGCGGAAATAGGCGGGGTGGTGGTACCTACCCGTGCGGACTCCAAAGAGGTCCTACCACCAGTGATTACGCAAATTATAATTTTGCGGGTTTAATTTTTATTACACGATGTTATTCCTTCACCGTGGAAGTAAATCGTGAACATTTGTTGAGTACGTATTTCATTAGAAAAATTGGTACCCGCCTGCGGGATTCGGACGTCTTATCCTTTAGGCCACGACAACTTAAATACCTACTTTTCCTTTCAAAAACAGTAAACACATTTTCAACAATGCTGTTAGCGTGGACCTTTATGTTACTTATGACGACGCTTGCAGCTGAAAGTAAGTACTGTACTTTTTGACGAAGCATGTTGCTGATAACGCTATTTCTGTAATCTGACGAAGCATGTTGCGGATAATAACATGTACTTTTAGGTTAGGAATATTGTGTTCTTTTTTTTATAATAAATTTTTAAACTGTTATAAAAATTAATAAAAAAAATTATAGTAGTAATGGTATTTCGACTCTTGACAGACCACTGCCGCTAAACACTAGGTTAGTCGTTAGCTCTTCTGCAATAAATAATTAAATATTTTCAACAAGGACATATTTATATCAAGAAATAGCTCAATACATCACAAGGCTTACAACAATAAATATATTAAATTATAATAATCACGTTCCTCGACATACAAGAACTCATTTTATCGTCGTAAAATAGATATGAGAATATAGAATATGCCATCAAATATTATATGAGTATGTTCAAACAATTGTTTCTTACTTAAAAGATACACAAGGACCAAGATTAAACTGTGAGTTTGTTTGCCTTGTGTCCGTCGGGCGATCCTCTCTAAGGTTGTTAGGTTGTTGAATAAGTTTCTGAATTAAGAGAACTGAAAGTTTTCTCATCTCGAGATTACAGCAAAGTGTTTACTGTTTGGCTGTAAGATGCGGCCGCGGCGCGACACCCGTCCAACCAGACGCGCCCGCTATTGCTTCTGCTTGTGCTCGCTTCTGTCTACTCTATGTCAGCTACTTTTTTTTTTAATTCTTTTTTAACTTTAGCTAATTTAGTGTTCGAATTTTGATTACATGAAAACGTTGTAATCTTAATCTCGAGGAATAGGGTACTGGCTATTTCGGGAATTTGAAATTAATAAAAAAGTTAATGTTATGATGGTAGTGCAAAATGCACAATTGTTTTTTTCTTTTTCGTTTTTAATGTGTGACTTTGTCACAAGAGTGTAGTCGATACTCACAGTAGTTAGAATATGCTTTTAAAATTAAAGTTTGAAATACATAAATTCTCAAGTAATTTAAATTTCAGCAAAATGTGTAGTGGGTAAATTAAGTATGTTTTCTTTATGTAATTTCGAAACATCCCTGTTAAATGGCTTAAAAGATAAATGACAAACTACCTTCAAAATTTCACCTATACCTATAGTGGATATGGTCTATATCACAGTATTTTGATTATATTTATGAGCATTATAAATAATGTAGAGTAACGTTATATTAATGAAGCAAAGAAATTTGTTGATTATTTATATGTGTTGTGTTCTAAAAAAACCTATGTTCAATGACCTACGTTAAATTCTTCCGCGGCAGGACTGAGGAAAGTTTAAGATTTATGACCATGATTTTTATTTTATTTTAAAATAACTAGGGAGAATACGAATGAGATATTTAGTCTAGATATTTTAGGTTATAGCTATTTTAATAAAACATGATTTCACGATTTCCCGTGGTTTTCCGGGACACTTTAAGAAATTCCATTACTCTGAATTCGGCGGATATTTATTCGCAACAAACATCCCTAGCACCTTGAATGTTATGTGTATTTTCATAAAATATTTGCGTGGCTGTACAGCACCTGATGCCTTGTGCCGTCGGTGCACTTTAAACTGGCTGTGATTTACGTAAACAAAAAGCCGCGTGCAAATATTAAAGTAATGGCTCGCGTGATATTTTCGTCGTTTTCAAATGTTTTAGACACGACGCTTAATCCTTGATTCTTGATTTCAGTTCTTCGCACGGCCAAATAATTCTAATTTGTTTCGTCACTTGCAATTTCATAATAAAAAACGGGCCTACAATCTCTCTCTCTCTCTCTCTCTCTCTCTAATGTGGCAGCTCTTCATTTTGTAATATTTGTATTTATATATTTGTTTGTATTATATATTACCAATTTCTTAAGTTTTATTTACACACGAACAAACATTAGCAAAACTTATCCTTGTATTTATTTTTTACATAATATCTGACCCAGGCGACGGAGCAAAGGAGCACAGCAAAGCCGCCGTCGCCCAAAACATGTCTTATCGGATCGCCCAGATCCGCTCTCGGTGTTTGTAGGCTCTTCAGGTACCGGTCATTGTCGGACTCGTCCATTGTGACGAAGAATTTGACGTGCGAACTAGCTCACAGACATAACCGACTGAGATTCTCGCCGGATCTTCTCAGTGGGTCGCAATTCCGAATCGGTCGTAGATTCTGCGAAGCACTGCTATTTCTAGGTCAGGTTTAGCAAGTCCCTCAGGTAGAGCCTGTGAGCTCACCTACCAGCCAGTGTGAAGTTGAAATAGGCCCTCTTAGCCTACCAGCGAATAGGTAGGAATTTTCTTTTAAATGTGTCGATAGTTACGGCGTAGTAAGATATAGATTCGCCAGTTCTAAACATATAAGATTTTATAATCAGACAAGTACAGTATCAGATAAGATCATACCTTCAAAATCTCTTTTCCTTATGTTTTCCGCATACCCTAGTCTTTAAAACTAGTTTCAAGAATTTTATTTTTTAATATTTAAACATAATTTTATAACTTGAATTTGATTATGATTGGTTCACTGTTCTCAATGATTCAAAACATCTTAAATAAAGTCCACGCGACTATCTCTAAAATACGTGAAATACATGCATTTCGTCATACGTTTTTCAATCTATACTTCTATACTAATATTATAAAGAGGAAAGATTTGTTTGTTTGTTTGTTTCGAATAGGCTCCGAAACTACTGGACCGATTTGAAAAATTCTTTTTCCATTAGAAGCCGACATTGTCCCTGATGAACATAGGCTACTTTTTTTATTTTTTATTTTTTTTGGTTTCATGTGTGTTTTAATGTTTCCGAAGCGAAGCGAGGGCGGGTCGCTAGTTCTAAATAATCATAATTGCAACAATCTAGCCTTTTTTGTCGGTGCATTAGTTATTAATTTTGCATTTGAGATTACAATCGATATCGGCCAACATTGAGATATCTATAGGCTTCAGTAATAACTAGACAACTTTTGACGTGACAACGTCTTATAATTCGATGGAGCCGGCTGCACGCACGAAAAAACCTTACTCATGCGGCGTTACCTCGCTCTGAGGCGTATTTTCTTATGACGTTGTCACGTCAGTAAACCAACTTTACAGACAACCGATTTTTTTTCGGGCATGGCCCGTACCTCCCCTCGGTATCCGCGCCTAGGGGATACGCGGGGTAAGTGGTACTTGACGGTCCGCCTTAACCCTTAGGAGAACTATGAGCTGGTTTATTCAACCACAATAAAAAATATACGAGCGTTACATGTTTGCGCAAAGATATTGTTAAATTTTATGTGTCGACTGATCACTTTTCGTTTGTTAGCGCGTTGAGTCGTGAGCGGTATCAATTTGCATAATTTAGTTTTGTTGGACAAACAAATTTCGAATGCTACAATTTCATGTTACTAAAATAAACATAGTTAATCTATACATGTGATTATTTTTGTTTTTTTTTTTCAGTTCACGAACAAAAGATTGAAGAGCAACAGGTAATGCTTCGTTCAATTTTTACGTTAACTAATTAGTATGATCAACTTTTTATATGTAGTTATATATCTGAAATATATTATCTAATACATAACTACATATCATCATCATCATCATCATCAGCCTTTACTGCCCACTGCTGGACATATGATGTAATAAAATTGAAATTGTATAACCGTTATATACAGAAATGATACTGTATGGTGGATACCATACGAAGTAGGTACAACAATACAATAATACTGATTTATTAAACTAAAATTGTCTAGTGTCGAAATCTGCACTTTGTTTTTATATAAACGTTTTTTATATAAGCAGCCTTTTCCTTTTTCTCTGTTCTTGTTAAAAGTTATTTATAAATTTTAGTGAATCATTTATATGCTTAGAGTTTTTTAAATCTACATCTACCTAGTCCAGCCATAGGTTCTGTTAAAAATGAAAATGTATTTTTTTAATGAAGTAATGTAATATTATTAATATTTATACCAACATATTTATTAAAGTTTCAGCAAAAAATAAAAAATAAAATCTATACAAATGGCCATTTTTGGCTTTTATACAGGCCTTTAATCTGTTTGGCCACGACTCTATGGATTTACGCACTGTTTCCAGGGAAAATTTTCTCTATGTCCTCTAAAACTGAGCATAATTTGAAGTCTAAAGCGCACAACCCTTTAGACTCTGGGCTAGATGGTGGCCAGTCTTCAGCTCTTATAAAGACCGGAACGTTGGTTTCAAGCCAGGCTTGGGTAGGTCGTGCCTTGTGACCAGGTTTACTGGTGGTAGGACCTCTGTGAGTCCGCATGGGTAGGTACCACCGCCCCGCCTATTTCTGCCGTGAAGCAGTAATGCGTTTCGGTTTGAAGGGTGGGGCAGCCGTTGTAACTATACTGAGACCTTAGAACTGATACCTCAAGGTGGGTGGCGCATTTACGTCGTAGATGTCTATGGGCTCCAGTAACCACTTAATACCAGGTGGGCTGCAAGCTCGTCCACTCATCTAAGCAATAAAAAAAAACATTATTTTGTTAGATTATTACATTATTGCGCGCTGTATGGCGTTAAAAAAAACTCAAGGGGTCTGTCCGGACACAGGAAGGTCAGTTTTGAACATTGTATTATGCGTTTCGTTGAAAAATACTTATTTATCAAAAAATAAATTTTCAGCTGCAAATTATTAATTTAATTTCCAATTTAATTTAACGGCCGTCTGGTGTAAGTGATATGGTCACTACACAAGGGGGTCGCGGGTTCGAATCCCGCCAAGGGAAGATATTTGTATGATAAATATAAATGTCTTTTCCAGGGTTATGGATGTATCTTAAATATATGTATGTGTATAATAAAAATCTTACGTTTATTTCCATTATTTGGTACCTGTAACACAAGTTCTTTACGAATTTATCACGAGACCAGTTAACGTGGCGTGATTGTTGGTAAATGTTTATTTATTTATTATTAAAATTAAGGCAAATCTAACATCATGGGCTATTAAATCAAATTCAAAAAAATGATTTTTTTTACCTTTAATACTGTTTCAGACAATCACGAATAAGCACAGCTAATTGAAAATATAAAACTAAACGGACAACAAAATAAAAGTAACTACTGTGTAGTTATAATGTGTACTGGATACTGAAATTTCGGCAGTCTCTATTCCGTATTTCGTTCACTTGCTAATTATACGATCAATTTATCAAACACGATCTGAATACGCGTTCGTATCACGTTTGCTAATCGCCCGGCGACTCGAGCCTATGAAAATGCTTTTAAAGAGTAATAAATAAAATATACTTTTGACACTATTCAATGTTAGCTGACGAAGAATTCGATTTTTTATTGGTCTACATTAAAATAGGCGATGTTTTATATTACAACTATTTACTTCTTTATATTAACTTACAGTCTAGTTATAGAATTCGTTTCTGTTTTTAGTAATAAAGTAATTTTTTTTTGGAACGACGTTCCGTATGGGACGATGCGGAGGGGTACCTTAACCGGGATAAAACGTCCGTAACGTAAGATTTTTATTACTAATTAACTTTTAGTATTAACTTTGTTATAATGTACAAATTAGTAATGCACACAGTGTACGACTTAACTTTGTAATAACGTACAAAAAATAACATATTTTTTTGTCATTCATTGACCACGATTTCAGAGCGTTCGTGTGCGCATTGCACTAACTCTTACGCAGACAACCGTGAATAAAGTGTACCACAATAAGTTCGCAGGTTACCGAATGACCGTGGGTTGTTGCGAAACCTCTAGTTTTATTTCCTTTATACCTCAAATAGAACTTAAAATTAATAATTTTATAATAAGGAACTTCGTTCCTATCCGGTGTCCCACGACACCACACATCTTTTTTTTTATTATTTTGCGCTATAATGAATTGGTTTTTATAAAAATAGTTTTTATTTAACAAGTAATCAGCGTGGAGTGCTATCTACATAGCTTTGAATATGGCCGTGCTTTAGAATAAATTCGAAGACCAATATTGGGGTTAGTGGACGTTCAAAGAGCTTTGGCGTCGAACGCAGTGGGTGGCCGCCGCGGCGCCGCCCGTGTCATGGCAACTCTGTCACACCGCTTCAACGTTGAAGTCCCATTGAGGCTGTGTTTCAAAGGAACTGTCAGTCCGTTTGTTTTTAGTACCCGATTCTAATAGAAGAGGACCGAAGCGCAAAAATTGTGAAAATATTTTAAAAATTTTTTTAACTGATACGAGAATTTCGCATGAACTAATTTCCTGTCCTTGATAAATTGAGAAAATCTTCCGATCATTAGATTTTCTGTTTCGCGTATCTCTTCCAAGCATATTGAAAATTCTCTAATCCGATAATTTAACTGCTTCCAAGGTGGTATGAATTAAAAATATGTTTAAAAATAACTTGAACTATGAATGAGATAGAAAAAGTGTATACCTTAGTACACATCAAAATATTATTTACGTCAAAACCACTCAATAGGCATCTTTATTTCTATAATAAGCGATCTATAACAATAGTACTATTTAATAAAATTCAAACCCGCAAAATTATATTGTGTAATTAATGGTTATAGTGCTAATGTAGAGGATATTAATTATCAACTTTAGAGGACTGTTTGGATTTTAGTTGAGAATTTAAAAAGCTTTAATATCAAAATAACACTTTAAAATAGATTTTTCAATTAACAAAATACGGTATATTTTACTGTGAGCATTGTATCTTGTAATTGTTATGGAATTCATAAATTAATTATATTTTCCTTCTGCACGGACATCCAAGACATAGCTATACGTAAATATTTCACCAGAAACACAAAGCCACGCCGAAGGCGTATAAAATTATGCTGTGAAAATGAAGTCTTAATTTTTTACCTTTCTTTTGATATTCAAAGTTGCCAAAGTTAATTTAATTTATTGTCTCTCTTGAAGCAGGCCTCTGCCGTAATATTGTTTATCGGGTACAGATACGGTATGGCCCAAATAGCGAGTGCAGAAGCGCACTTGAGCGTCTAAGTGATTCGATACACGTTCAATATGTTTCATTAGGGAGCACCGTGTTCGCTTATTCAATCATTTCGATATAGACGGCGAAGCGCGCGCGCCACACAGCAGCAAAGCCTCACCTTTTCACTCAATTTTTACGTAATCAGTTTTCCCGGGCCAGTAATGGTATACACTCAATTTATGCCAGTAATAGACTTGAATATTTCCGGGTATATATTTGTTCCGAAAGCTTTTACTTCCACAATATACTGTAGTTTTACTTTATTTTAAATTAGACGTTCTATAAAGTACGGAACTTGTTGAATTGATTGTTACCGACAAATTTTCCTTCCTGTCGCAACATCTAAAAACCATTTCTATGGCGACCTCGCTTCTTCCCGAACGTTGTCTGCGTCCCGTGTCTCGGGAAATGGTAATTACCGCTTAATCTCGGCTGAAGCGCAGGGCGGCTCGACGTCCGGATATGAACTTCCGTTATGAACAATTTAGCGCATGAAATTGGACGACAGCACGTTCTGCATTCAGCCTATATGCCGCTGAATGCTCGGGAATCACATGATGCGGGGCACACGTGCCCAATTCAAAATATGATTTATATCCCTGAATAGCCTACGCCACTTCTTTTGAATACGAGTTGTAGAGCTTTTCAATTTCCCTCTCTCACGAATTTTTCATATCCTTCCGTGATAAAGACCATTTTATATCTTTAGAAAAGACGTTCCAGATTGCATATTAAAAGTTACGTCCTTCTCTATTGGTATTTTTAGTTTGTTTAAGAAAAAAAAACATCTTCCTGAAGTTTTTTTATAAATACATTTCATCGCTTAGATGCGTAAACGTGTTTTCGGTTACCTGGTGGTAAATGGAACCCATAGACATCATAATTTGAATATCGTCACCTAATTTTTCGCCGTAGGTTTTTTTAATTGCTTAGATGGGTGGAAGAACTTACGGTCCGTCTGGTGTTAAATGGTTACCGTAGACATCTGCAACGTAAAGGCAGCCGCCGACCTTGAGATAAGAGTTCTAAAGTCTCAGTTCTAACAGTACAACGGCTGTTCCACCGTCCACCGTTCAAACCGAAATGCATTACTTTCACGGCAGAAATAGACAGGGTGGTACCTACCCGTGAGGGCTCACAAGACGCTTAATTACAAATGAAACTGTGCAAATTGTATTTTTTTGCACAGAGTCAATCCAGCTCACAATTCACCTTGTAAATTTTTGGTCTTAAGCGATTACCGAAATTCTATTAATACATATGTCGGAGACGGTCATTAGTTTGGTAGCTAAACGAAACGCTGCACGATTCCTGAGAGAGGGCAGCACGATTGCGGTATCGTCGGAACTTGGCTAACTTCTCGCTACGACAGAGCCTGGTCGATGGAGGCGCGTAGACGCCATTGTACACTTACCAACACTTACTTACCAACCGGCTTTCTTGAAGAGCGGAGCCTCCGTCTTAAGAAATGTCATTCGTTTTCGAAGAGAAGATTTTTAAATTGTTCTAAGACAACAAACGTGGTTGGTGTACTCAATATTTCTCTTAGCTCGATCACCCTATTCGCCCCTCCGATGTCTCACTATGGTGGTAATAATTGTGGTTTCTCCGGCATATATTTATGATATCAGTGTATTTATTTAAGCGGTAGGCAGCGGCTGGGCTCTGCCCCCGGCGTTGCTGAAGACCATGGGCCACGGTAACCACTCACCATCAGGTGGGCTGTAAGATCATCTGCCTAAAAGGACAATAAAAAAAATATAATCAAAATTATCATATTCATCAAATTTAAAATTATCGCAAACATAATTATTATTAAAATATAATATGATGATATGAAATTATGAATAAGTAGATTTGTAATTTAGACTGCTTATATATTTTATATGTATTTGAAAACAACGGTCACGATTTACGTTTGTCACACATATCCACGGACACAAATGTAGATCACAGCGAGACGAAGGCTAATGACCACTATTCATAGTGATATGCATTGATGTGGAGGTATTATTACACCAACTACAAGCCTATCCCATCTGCCATTTGACAATACACCAGATTGATAGTAATGTAGGGGCTTATGACAAATCAATTATCTGTAAACGAACCATACTTGAGAAGGTGCACGGAAATTTGTATAATGAAACTTTTAAACACAGCTCACAGGATTCACGATCGAAATAAATAGCCGGATAAACGTTATTTGAAGTAAGGTTTTAAGAAAGATTTCCGATAAGTTGGTATACATAAATATAAAGAACAAATAAATTATAGAGAAACCGTTATTTAGGTACTTGCAGTATACTATTTTCCGGGATTTGTTCCTTCAAGGCTCGCTCGACAATTAACCCGTCCTTTTCTGTGCTAAATATGTATAAGTTTTGAACTAAAGAGTATTTTTATTTGTTAAAACGAGTGAAAAACTTAAAACGTATAGTTACTTTGAAGTACAAATAGGATGATGAAATCGGTCAGTCGTTATTAGTATAAATATTGTTCTGCCTATTCTTTCGAGGTAGATAATTGCATAATCTATGAGCCCCACTGAGTAGTTAACAGTAGCTGGAGTGTAATCTGATCCGTTCATCGACTGGTTGAAAATTATCAATATTTTAAATGTGGTAAGTTAGAATATTGTAGAATTTGAAGCGTCTTTGCTTTTAGAAGAAACATTTCTATTACCGACTCCCCTATTCTAAATACATTACACAATTCCATTAGTCTAATGAATCTAAGAAGAAGGTATTGCCGACAAGTATCTGGCCCAAAAACTGCCAGCTAAATATCACAAAATACATACAACGTACTGCGAACGGAGCAATAGAAACAACGATTCATTAAAATGTAATAGTTCCCAATGTTAAACTTACCTTAAGAATTACGTTCATTAATTTTCTAAACTAGTTCGATCCGATTGAGAATCCTTTTGCTTTGTTAACTAATATACAATTTAATTTACTTTATCCTTTATAGCTTTACATACTATTAAGATCAGAGAGTTTCCTCGCAATAAACTGTTTGTAACAAACCGCAATAGTTACCGCTTTGAAATAAACGAACGGCTTTACCGAAATGTCAGTTAACTTGCGTAATTAAGTTATCACCGGCACCAATTCCAAATCGTCGCCTACAAAGCCTCGTTTAAAAAATCTGTTCATGGATAAAGCACCGGTCGCGTGCAATGAAATCGTGAAAAAAATCATTTCGATATTCGCAGTGCGAGAGCGAATGGGCTATGTATTGTCAGAGTCATATGGGTTCCAAATGGACAGCGCTCTTTCAATTTCGATACTTTTACAACACAATAGATCGCTGTAAGGCGTGTTCATTCACCTATCAAATTAAAAAGCACTTGCATATCAAAAATAAACCAAAGCGACTGTTTTCAATAAGCAAAATTCTACCTATATTTTATGATGTCTGGAATTTTATGTATTTAAATTTTTAATTGATTGGTGTTAACTGGTTAACGCAGTTCATTGGCATCCATTGGAACGCCTCCCTGGAACCTGGAAACGGACGTACTCACGGTGGATTACGCGTGGCGATGCGTTTTCCGCTCTAGGGGGGAGCCGCGTCCCGGCTCGGCGGAAGCTCGAGCGCGGAGGCTCCAATCTCGGCGGGCCGTGCTCGAGGCGTGATCTCGCCGCCTGGCGGACCTTACCTACAGACGAAGGACCGTCGAGGCGATCCACTCAGTCCTCCCGAACTAAGTTTTTTTTATTGCTTAGATGGGTGGACGAACTAAAGCCCACCTGGTGTTAAGTGGTTACTGGAGCCCATAGACATCTACGACGTGCATGCGCCACCCACTTTGAGATATAAGTTCTAAGGTCTACCTACGGCTACCCCACCCTTCAAACCGAAACGCATTACTGCTTCACGGCAGAAATGGCAGGGTGGTGGTACCTACCCGCGCGGACTCTCAAGAGGTCTTACCACCAGTAAAAGTGTTAAGCGCGACCGAGAATATCTCACTTTCCTGGCGACGCATGTACTCACGGAACACTGCTTTTTCAGACGCTACCTGCACCTCATCGCCCGGAGGGAGCCGACGCCGGACGACGAGGACACTGTTGAGCACACGGTTGCGTACTACCCGCTTTCGCGAAGCAGCGCCGAATCTTCGTCGTGAAGTTCGGAGTTGAGAGGTTCGGAGCTGACGTTACCGATTGTCATGGTTTCGATGCTCGGTAGTTACAAGTCCTGGCAGGAGATTCTTGATTTCTGCCAGTCCAGCATCTCCAAGAAGGAGGCGTTGGAACGGGAGAGGGAGAGCTCTTTTTCACTCTCGGCACCATGCCACCGTCACCAAGCTGGGGACCGAAGGAGGGCGTTCGTCCAGGCGTCACTCTAGCGGGCTGGCACCAGAAGGTTGGGACAACGCGTTGGCGGCTGTGGTCCGCGGTCACTGACTTTATTATAATTTGCGTAATTACTGGTGGTAGGAGCTCTGGTAAGTCCGCACTGGTAGGTACCACCACCCTGGCTATTTGCGCCGTGAGGCAGAAATGCGATTTGGTTTGAAGGGTGGGGCAGCCGTTGCAACTATACTGAGACCTTAGAACTTATATTTCAAGGTGGATGGCGCATTTACGTTGTAGATGTCTATGGGCTCTAGTAACCACTTAACCCCAGCTGGGCTGTGAGCTCGTCCACCCTAAGCAATAAAAAAAAACTTCGTCGGACATACTGTGGAAGAGCAACCCGGTCGGTGGTGTTCCGACTCGGCAGGATGGTTCTGATCCAGTGGGATATCCCGGAATACCACTGGTACCGCGCGGGCAGCCTGACGGCCCGCCGTACCATTGAGACTGGCGTCGTTGGTCGTCGACGATCGTCGACCCATCGGTCGGGCGTCTTCGGGGTGGCGCCGCGACTCTGATTTTAGTGTTGACTGCGGGAGCCCCCCTACTCTGATCGGGTTCTGACCCCAGGTAAAGATCGGACGTCGGGTGTGAGAGGCTAGGACAGTCGTTTAGTGGGTAGCGCCCTAAATTCTATTCCTTGCGCCCGCGGTCCGCTCCTAACACTTGCGGATTGACAACACAAAATCAATGTCGCCACCCATCTTGCTACATGCGGTCTATGTTATGTAGATCGACTGTTATGTAGATTACACAAATCACTACTTTTGCAGATTTAATTTTTAGAATACGAATTTATTCCTTCATCGTGGAAGTGATTCCTGATCACGTGCTAAGTATGATGATGATATATAATGATGTACTCGTACACGCACGGATCGGTATCATCATTAACATTTTGCATCTTTGAGAATATTTGAGGTATTTTGATGTCTATGGGATCCGGCAAGTAGCGTTAACGTGAGCAGTAAGGTTGTCTCCCCAAAGTGCAGTGAATTTAACGAAAATCTAGGCCATGTTGTTTATGAAAATATACAAGAAACCTGTAAACCTGTAAACCCTATATTTTGTCGCGGCAAACTTTTAACGATTTTAAAATTACATAGTACACACAGATGAAAAAAAAATAGTTGTATAAATAGGAGAACTTATATAATACCTCCATACTTACATAATAATACTGCGTATTATTTTTTTCATTTGTTCGTTTCGCTCTAAAGTTTGTTTATTGGCATTTATCTAATATAACATAAAAAAAGTCTACAATAAAAATCCTGAGAAGCGTAGCGAGTATCTTTCGTTCGTTCTTTTCACGACTTGAACTCTTTCTCGAAACGGAGGCAAGGGTACAATATTTTAACATTTTTTACGTAAATTATGAAGATAAGCACGATGATTTCAATTTTGTATTCACTTCAATTCATAATTACAATCCAAACTTATATCTGTTTCATGTTTGCGGCATAAAAATGATAATAATACTTTTGGACTATAGCTAGTTATTATAATTCAATTGTTTTTTTTTGCTTTAGTATGCGTATGAATGAGCGTGAGGTTTATTTGAAAGAATGGTCGCTGTCGCAAATGGTTTCAGTCCATGCCAAGGCACAGCAGCTCCGCTAAATGTTTTAAAGTACTTTTTGTAAGCCTCGTTTGGAAAATAGACAGCGTAGTGATCCAGCAATACCGCGGAATCAAAATACATACGGCTTTTAACAAAAGTAGCGAAAGTTTCCACAAAAGAGTAATAATCTCCAAAAGCGATTTATTCTTGAATTAAGGGGCGTCAAGTAAAGCTGGTAAACTCTACGAGAGGTACAATGAAAAGACAAAGACATGAGCAACATCTGTATGAGTTTTTCGGACCATTTGTGAACAGTTAAGAGAAAACAAAGAAATCCAAAATCTCTTTGAATATAGTCAATGGCTCCATCTAGTCTAGTAGGCAGCGGCTTGGCTCTGCCCCTGGCATTGCTAAAGTCCATGGGCGACGGTAACCACTCACTATCAGGTGGGCAAGTGGCAGGTATGCTCGTCTGCCTACAAGGGCAATAAAAAAAAAAAATGGTATAGAACAAGTTGAGTGCAAAATTTAATTTTGTGATATATAATATGAAAAATTGTTATTTTGGGTTGTTAAAGTATAGCAAAATGAAAACATTAACATTTTTAATTACTAAATAATATTATTAATACATAAAAAAAAATCAATCTCTACTTATTAATTATAAAATACAATTTCAATAAAATAATTATTATACAACCCTGAACATAAGCTATGTAAATTTTGCAGTAAATAACAATTATTTAATCAGGTTAATACCTAACATCCTTTCGAGTTTATATTCAACTATATATTTTCATCTATTATGACTGATGTATACAGAAATATACACTCAAATTACATTAGCAACTGAAGAAACTGTGCATTATAAACAATAACTCTTTTAGACCTTTTAATATTTCTGTTTGAACTTTATTTATTTATTACTTAGATGGGTAGACGAGCTCACGGCCCACCTAATCTTAAGTGGGTACCGGAGCCTATAAACTTTTACAAAGTAAATGTCGCCATCCACCTTGAGGTATGATTTTTTTTTTTCTTCTAGCAAGAGCCGTTCTTCGCAGAATCTACCGCCGGATCGGAAACGCGATCCACTGAGAAGATTCGGCGAGAAACTCAGTGGGCTGTGTCTGAGGGTTAATTTACTCGTCGAGCCCTTCGTCGCAAGCGACGGGTTCGACGAGAACGGTGAGCGGTGAGGTATGAGATCCAAGGTCTCAGTTTATGACTTACTAACTTTGTCCTAATCCTAGTACCGAGGATGTGCAAAGCGGACAACAAATATTTTACTGGTTATCTGACCTCATCGATACCACACCAGCAACGTCTTTTTGCCCACCTTAAAAAACGAGTTCAAAGTCTTCGTTATATTACTATCGGTTATGCGAATTTGATAATAAAATCCCAATTGGATTCACAATGCGCCCTACTTATATATTATTACATTTAATCTACGTATTGTCGACAAACAAATACAGAACAAAGAAAAATAGTATTTGAAGGAAATTTAATTATTAAACTTTTTTTAATATTTTTTTTATTTATTGCTTGGATGGGTGGACGATCTCACAGCGTACCTGGTGTTAAATGGTTACTGGAGCCCATAGATATCTACAACGTAAATGCGCCACCCACCTTGAGATATAAGTTCTAAGGTCTCAGTATAGTTACAGCGATTGGCCCACCCTTCAAACCGAATCGCATTACTGCTTCACGGCAGAAATAGGCAGGGTGGTGGTACCTACCCGCGCGGACTTACAAGAGGTCCTACCACCAGTAAAATAAATATATAATACTAGCTGACCCGGCAGACTTCATAGTGCCTCAATCGATAATTAAAAAACCTAAGCTTTTGTATCAAATAAACTTAAAACAAACCAAAGGAATCCGTCCGGCGGGGGACACATCAAAAGAAAAACTAAAGTATTATTTTTATTTAATTCCGAGCATTTTCATATTTATCTACCTTTTAAGCCTTCTCTGAACTTCCACAAATAATTCAAGACCAAAGTTATCCAAATCGGTCCAGCCGTTCTCGAGTTTTAGCGAGACCAACGAACAGCAATTCATTTTTATATATACAGATAAATATATAAAATATAATCTTCGTCACAGATGCAGTTCTTGATTTTACAAGGTGCACGGTCCATTCGGTCGATCCAGAACACTTTGTTGTCTTCTTAGAGTTGCTGCGACGAAATTCAACGAACATTTTGCAGGTTTCGACGACAACGAACCAATTTATTCACGGTTACATCGTCCCGAAACCCGAAGAATGTGCGGATTCTTCTTTTATAATTCTCTGTTTTGTTTTCAAACATGATTGTTTGAATTCGGAACGTTGAAGGCGTCAACGAGCGACGTCCGCTATGACGCTTTACCCTTTTTCATTTCCAGCCGCCAAGGGCGAAACATCTGTTTCATACTAGTGGTCCCACAGTAGTCGAAATTCGACTATAATTAATTGGAATTGTAAGTTTGAACACTATTATGATTGTATTTTAAACTTCATAATCACAAATTTCGCCAAGACTACACTATAAAAAATATTAACAAAGGCAAACAATATTTAATCTATTCTCAATTTGACCACAGACGTCAAGAACAAGTTTGACAATAAATAAATAGTATGCATGCGTGTGTGCGTTAAATACACGGTATGTAGTGTGTGTAATGTTTTGTTTATTGATTTAATGTAACTTTTATGCATTATTTAAAAAAAATATTAGCATTGTGCACTTCTTCTTTATATTCTCTATAAGTGTGGAAAATTTCATACTCCTCCGTCCGCGCAATTTTCGTAAAAAGGGATACAAAGTTTTTGCTTCACGTATTAATATATAGATTTCTTATATGTATCCATTAATTTTAAATTCTTGTAATTTGTCACTTATGGACTAATAAACATATCAAATTAATAATACAGTCCACTTTTATTCACCACAACGCAATATATGACATAACAATGATGTACAGGAAAACTTTTTATTAATTTCAGAAGCATACAATTTAAATAACTATTAAACTATTGTCACTGTGGTAAATTGACAATTATCCGAGATGAAATAGCAGTGTATAAATTATAATATGTATTACATTAAAATTTCAATTTCGTTTTTCAAATTGTAGGGAGTTCACGTTGTCTATGGGATCCAGTAACCGTTTAGCACCAGATAGACCATGAGTTAGTTTGATTACATATCAAGGAACTATATACGAAGAAATGATAAATCGTATTGAAAAAACTTGGGGAATATAGCTGAAAACACATTATAAATCTAATTTTATTGTTTGTCTATTCGTATTTAAACGTCTAAGCATTGTGTGGGAATTGATATAAATATTTAAAAAAGCCATGCAATCCCATTCAATCCAATGCCAAAGACAATACTCGGAAGTGATTGACTTCATATTTTATTTAATAAGCCAAATATTTTCATACAGCTCGCGCGCTGTTAATTCTTACGCACTGTAACGAATAACATTTCGTCAAGTACTTATAACAGTTAATCGATACTTAAACAATTAGAACACGAGCAAAACAAGCAAACCATTGTACACTTTCCATTTTGTACACATTTTTTTTTTTTTTTTTTTATTGCTTATATGGATGGACGAGCTCACAGCCCACCTGGTGTTAAGTGGTTACTGGAGCCCATGGACATCTACAACGTAAAAGCGCCACCCACCTTGAGATATAAGTTCTAAGATCTCAGTACAGTTACAACGGCTGCCCCACCCTTCCAATCAAAACGCATTACTGCTTCACGGCAGAAATAGGCAAGGCGGTGGTACCTACCCGCGCGGACTCACAAGAGGTCCTACCACCAGTGACAAACACATATTCATTTCATATTTAAATCATTTATAAAACAACAATTTGCAACTAAAGTCAACAACGTACTACACCAATCCGAATCTAATTATACAAAGTTAGTTTTTTTTTTGTTGCGTTCCATTTCTTGAGCGGAACTTAATTTGGCCTAATTTTCATTAAGAAATGGATGGGCAATTAATTCATTAGGTACTGTCGTCGCTTCGTAAACAAACGACTTGATGACTCCATTTATTTTCCGCGTTACAAAACTGTGGTACCATTTGAGATACTTAAGTTTTTAAGGAGGTTAGAAACGAAATCTATCGGATTTTGTAACTTGATTTACAATGCTCCAATGTAATGAATTAATAAAATTAAATTCTCCATTAATCAAATTATATTTATGATTTGGCTTCGATTATAACTCTGGCATCAACTTACCTACGAAGATTTTATACTAATATTGGTCATACCTATAATACATAGGTAATCCATGAAAATTTCAAAAATTGAATCAAAAAATTATAATAACTTGATTCGATCTTACATATCTTTGATGAAACAATTAAAGTAAGCAAAAAAATAAAATATTACTATAATATAAGTATTTTTGTGTTTCGCGCCCATCGTCATCTAAGATTAACGCTTAGACATTACCTCGTGCAACAGATGACCAATTGTTCGTTCTCCCGTAACGAGAGCTAAAAGTTTTCCCATTTATTCAGTGCTCATACGTCAAGTGGAGGCAGTAGGCTCGGTGCGGGGGTGCGAGCCGACGCGTTCCGGCGTGATAAGGCGGCGCGCCCATTGTCGCGGCGTCGGCGCACGTTTCCTCCGTTGCCGCCGAGCCTACCACATTGTTCCCCCCTCGTAATGAACAAACTTATTCCCGAAGCTAATGCTGTAAAAGCGACAACTGCCGAATTCACTTGCTTCACGTTATCTCAACGAATTGTCTACTTTGTGTGCTGTGTATACAACATGACATTGTGTACGTTCAATAATGATGTTGCCCATCGGCCTAGTTTCGAATAGTATGGTATATAAAATACGCACGCATATATCAGAGCAGTTTGGAGTATATTTGACATAAGTTTGAATTCTAGTAATAGGTACTACTTTAGTTTTGTGTTAAAGGAAGTCATGTTAATAACGAGGTTGGTAATTTTACCGTTTATCAGTCACCAAATTGGAACGTGGTCTTTTCAGCGGAAAGTCCTAAGTAATTTTATAACATGCTCCACAGAGCTTAGATAAGGAATGAGAGTACCGCAACAGGACCAAGTATTAGGGGAAGCTCGGAAAGAAACAAATGAAGGTATGTAATACTACGAACAGTTTTTTTTTTTTTTTCTTATTGCTTAGATGTGTGGACGAGCTCACCGCCCACCTGGTGTAAAGGGTTTACTGGAGCCCATAGACATCTACAAAGTAAATGCGCCACCCACCTTGAGATATAAATTCTAAAGTCTCAGTATAGTTACAACGGATGCCCCACCCTTCAAACCGAAACACATTACTGCTTCACGACAGAAATAGGTAGGGCGGTGGTACCTACCCGTGCGGACTCAGAAAAGGTCCTACCACCAGTAGAAAGATGATTAGTAAGATGCTAAAATTGCATATAATTGCCACGTATATATGTATTAATTAACTCGCTTGGTAATTAATTTGGTAGTAAGTTTAAATACTTATGGGGAGCCATCCTTATGGGAAGCCTTGGAACTTTGAACGTCGTTCAAAACTAGATCACAATGCAAGTGAGCTAGGAGAAAAAAAAAAAGTTTTGTACATTTTAGTATAATCGATCGATCGATTTAGTACGATATTATGATACATTTTTACTAGTTACTCGTTCATTAATCAAAATGCCTAATAGTTAATATTGGTCATTGAGACTTCAATTCTATATCTCAAACTAGACTGCGGCATTAAAGATGGATCTATCAGCACCGGTGACTGGTAAGAACCGTGTGTTTCTTTATCCATATTAAACAAGAAATCAGTCAGATAGAATAACACATAATAGTCACGCACTACTATGCGTTGAAATTAATTAAACAGCAAGTAATACAATACTGTTATTGTTTAACTTGTATCTTAAACATGATATCTGTTAATTAGGAGCTATGTTAAAAGTTAATTGAGCGTGTCTTATTACTTTAGGTAGATCAGCAAAATTTGATGCGCGTTGTTTAGTTTTTGAGCTCATTATATTAATGATTTTCAGAGAGTATATATAAATCTATATATATATAAATCTATATATATATAAAAATGAATTGCTGTTCGTTAGTCTCGCTAAAACTCGAGGACGGCTGGACCGATTTGGCTAATTTTGGTCTTGAATTATTTGTGGGAGTCCAGGGAAGGTTTAAAAGGTGAATAAAAATGAAAATGCTCGGAATTAAATAAAAAACACAATTTTGTTTTTCCTTTGATTTGTCCCCCCGTCGGACGGATTCCTTTTGTTTGTTTTAAGTTTATTTTACAGAAAAGTTTAGGTCTTTTATGTACTGATTGAGGCACTTCGAAGTCTGCCGGGTCAGCTAGTATATATTAAATTTATTTGAGTATATACACGACATTTTTTTAATTGCTTAAATTATATTCCTAGGTAATAGATGTTGGTAATTCAGTACGACCGTTAAATTAGTTGAATATGTTATCATATACAATAACATTAAGGAATCCCATTGATATTATGCATTCTCTGCGGCGCCTAGATTCGTCATTCATTCGAACACATTCAAAAATACCCTGTCGCAGTAGCTCTCCGTTTTCAATAGCCGAAAAATTTGAGACGAGCCGGCAATAACTCTGAAGGGAGAAAATCGCATTTCGATCTAAAAGAGGGCAAATCTTTTATGTAATATGAGATTGTCATCGCGATTATTACAGGCAAATAGAATACGCCGGATCAGTAAGTAGGTTATCTGCGTGCTTCCCCTGGCCGGAATCAGTTTATTTGATGTTGCGATGTACTTACTTATTTATGATTGTCACCTTTCATGTCCTTATTTATGATAAACTTAATTTTAGTAGAAGTTGAATTTACATGAAAAAAAAAGGATTTCAAAATATTAAGAATTTCTTCAAAATCTTACATCATAGAATTTTTTATCTTCACAAACATGGCATAAAACTTTTATTGCCAGAGGGTGGACGTCAATTTGCGAAAAAGAAATTTCTTTTGCTTATCAGCGAATCCAATTACTTTCAAGTAGATGTTTTTTTTATTCGATTGTTACTTTCAGGTTAACAAGAAAACTACGTAGCACAGGAAATAAGTTATTTCTTCATGAACTAACGAGCTGTTACAAGTTTTCAGAGTAAGTATTTATTGGCTTAAGTTGAAGTCGTGCAATCCAACGATCTGTAAGCTATGCAGTCATCGTAGTGCAACAAGTTTAATAATTGCGAAGCGTCGAAGGTGAAACTCAGTCGCTACAGCGTAGTCTCGTAGCGCTACGTAGCTACGGAAGCGGGTATGCGGAAAAATCACAGATTATTAGTACTAGTTGGCTCGAAGCAATCTTGAAAGCATATTCATATTTAAATGTCATATTGCGACTGCAGCCAGGGAGTGTTAACTCATGTGTTATTTTACGGTTTGACAAGCTCATGTTCGTCAGTGTATGAACGTGTAGCGACCTGTGATCAGTATAAACCAAGTCTATTAATAAATTTTTTTAATTATAATGAGAAACATCGAATAAATTCTAAACATCGACGAGATTTTCGATTTTTTTTTAAGTTATCTAAATATTTTAGTTAGCTCTTTACAACAATCTGACGTATTAATACGAGATAGTTGTTGATACAGTCACAACAAAATGAGTGTTCGAAATAACCAAACAATTTTTTTTATGAATAACAAACGAATATTCAAAGAAAATTTTCCATGTAAAAAGGAAATTCAAAATAGAGGCTGTTAGAAGGCGTAGAACACCGGAGATGTAAGTAAATTTACTTTCTGGGAAAAATTGTGTTCACAAACTTAATTTGGAGTGAGGCGTAAAAATTTTTACGTGATTTCAAGGCTCCTTCTTTCTGCTAAATGTTAATTGCTAGATATCTGCAAGCAGATTTTGTAATGATGAAAGAAAACCTATTATTTTGTACAAAACAAAAAAAATATATGATATTCGGTAGTAGCTTTTAAAATTAAAATCCAGTTTCTAAAAGCTCCACAAAAGTGTTTGTAAAATTGAATAATAAATTATTTAGTATCTGAAATAAGAAACTCAATTGTGAAATAAATGATTTGTGTTCACAAAAGACCGGTTTCAATAACAAACAAGATCATTTTAGAAGTTCTACAATAGAGACCGGAGTCTTTCAACCACAATGAACAGCCTGTTTTATCGGCAGACAATCAAAACGAGTTACAAATCCTCTCTTAAATTTCCAACTTAAATACAAAGGAATAAAATGTTCGCTGCAATTTTATGTGGAGTAAGAGACTCAATTGCCCGTCGCGCTGAAGCTAAACCTAAAAATTGGAAAGATTAATAACTTAAAAAAAACTGTACTCAGATTTTTTGGTGAATAACAAATATTTGGTGAATAACAATAAAATCTTTAATTAGTTCTTTTTTTTATTGCTCTTGTAGGCAGACGAGCGTACGGTCCACCTGATGGTGAGTGGTTACAGTCGCCCATGGACTTCAGCAATGCCAGGGGCAGAGACAAACGGCTGCCTAAAATTTTTTTTGTACTAATTTCATACTTTGAAAATCTTTTTAGAATACAATTGTGACTTCGGTTTTATATTCCAGAGAGGGTAGTATGTAAACGAAAACATTACAATACTCTTTGAATGGTATTAATAAAGAAATACACATTACATTGATGGCCTGTTTATTTTATCTATTATAGCGGAGAAGCAGCCTATATGAATGTAAATAGGTAAATGGAACAGTACCTGACAGTGCCGGCCTGTTGTGGTGAGCTCGGCTACGCAACTGACACACGTGTTCCGGTCATTTTGTTTGAAAAGCTTGAGCGCACTGAAATACACTGCTATTATACATAAATTTAATTTCTTGATTTTTAAGGGTTACGTGGTAAATTGATGGCTTCATAGTTCCTGGATTTTTGTGATACAGGAAATCAAGTAGGGAGTTTAGAGCTGAATAATAAAGTATTATCTATACAAATATTATAAAGAGGAAAGATTTGTTTTTTTGTTTGTATTATATATATATCCGAAATAATAGGCTCCGAAACTACTGAACCGATTTGAAAAATTCTTTCACTGTTTGGAAGCTACACTATTCCCGAGTGATATCGGCTATAATCTTTTTTGAAACAAATTAGGGTTCCTTACTAATACTCCAATAATGTAACGCAAAATTTAAAAAAAAAAACCTAAAGTATTCTTTACATCGCGTGCCCTGCAAAACTATTGATGATAGAATAAAATAATGTACTACGACTTTGTAGAACACATTATTACTTACAAAAAGTGTCGCAAAAGAATATGTCTAACTATAGTATTTAGGCCACAATAAGTGTTTTTTATTTAAAAAAATGATGAAACAACGTCAAATATCGTTGAATTTTTATTTTTAAAGACCCGAGCGGAGCCGGAGCATTCCGTTAGTTTATTATAAAAGTAAATTGAAATAAAACTGTAACGAAATTGTGTACCGGTTAGTATAATAATTTTGAGGTTATGCTAGGAATTACCCACACATTTCTTTTATCATAGCAATTTTTTTCACGAAAAAAATTAATAAAAATATTATTATATAATCGCCAAGTTTGAGTTTTAAATCGTTTACATTATTATGCGGCGAAACCTTTAAAATAGGCAGAGAAAAAGGGTGAGATTACTTTTTCTTACTCGTGTTGACATTAAAGGCTTTTATCGCCCTTTCTTTGAGGGTTGAATCGCTGTCACATATTTAAATAGGCAAACAATACAACGCTGGGAACAAATAGGAATAGAATACGGTGAGTTTCTGTGTAGTTGATAAGCGACGATGGTTTGGGGAAATATATTTTTGAAAAATATAAATTTAAAAGAATGAACCTCAAATGCGTACTTGGGTGATATTTGATTCAGCTGTTTTGATTTAAAAACTTAAACTGATGATGACTAATGATGATTCATATGGGACAAATCTTAAATAAATGCTTTTAAAGAATATATATGTATTCTCGTATAGGTATATAGATATCGGTCATATCGATCTGAGTTCTAAAATATAAATTATAAAAGAATGCATTCGTATTGAGAATCTTTCTTTTCAAATTTATCATATTCGTTATAAAAGAAACTTTTTTAAATTTTTGGTAATATAACTTATTGCTTTTTCTAACTTTCTTTTGAAAAAATATATTTTGCGTATTTAACAGTAATGCGTTTGAAGGGTGGGTCAGCCATTGTTCTGTTAAAACGGAGACCTTAGAACACATGTCTAAGGTGGGTGGCGGCATTTATGTTGTTGATGTCTGTGGGCTTCTGTACCCACTTTACATCAGATGTATCTAGTACATACCTACACCTCGGCAATAATTAAAAAAATACTTGAATCAAATTGGAATATTTGTTGTATATAACTCTCGACTGTCTTATTGAATGTTAGGCGGTTACAAGTGACTATACCAAAAATTTATGTACTTATATATACGAGCATGTCATCGTAGCGGCTCTTATACTGGAACACGTGTTTTCTTTATGGCTAATAGGCTATGCACAGACATAGTTGAGCCGTACCAAACGAAATAAATAAAAATCCTAAGATTTTAGTAAATGAAACTAATCATTTAGGATAATATCAAGGCTAAGCGATTTGAAACACACCGAATAACAGCTGAATCGTATTACGAGAATGATTTGCAAGAGACAGTGCAAAATCTTGTTGTAGACGAGTAAACAGAGCCGAGAAGATGACACGCCATATTTTAAGTATCGTAGGGAAGTTGACACTGAGGCGATATCCGGAGGAGGAGGACAGGTGTTCACCACCCTTGTTCCGCCTTGCGTCTCTCCTCTTTATTGATATTACGGTCGGCGCATTAACCACTCTACGCGTTGTGTATTGGCTTTCACATGAACGAGCCACTACTATAAAAGTAGAATAGCGGAAAGTGAATTACAATAAAATGCCCGTGCACGCCCGTTAAGTCTATCACTTTTTCGATTTACTTTATTTTTCATTCAACGAATAAAAATAAGCTAGGTATCTCATTTTTAATTCTCCAACGAAACGTGATCAACTTATTCATTAGTGCCCATAGAAATACCTTTTCGAGCATTTTCTTATCATTGATGACTTAGATTTAGAAATTTCCTGACCGGAAACAAAAAAAAAAGAGATCATTTCAAACAATTCCCGAATCACTCATTACACTACTAACAAACCATATAAACAGATCCTTCACAGTATAAATTATGCAGTGACTCCTTTTGCAGATAAATAGACGATATCTCTTAAGGGAGGGAAATTGGCACTTTTGCGTCGTTTGCTAATGCCAGGGGCAACGATTACTGTCTGTAATTGTATCCGGGCAGTCTGAGTCCTGACAGAGATGCACCTCGAGAGGAGTCTCCCTTTGAATTAGTCCGCTCAGACCACTGTCATTACGTAGTTAAATTTTTCTTTGCTCGAAGGATTACAAATTATATAATACAATAATTGTGACTGTTTCTAATTGACAACATTTAGTAAATTCTCTTTAAATCTTATCTTATCTTATCTTATATATAATCTGAATATCGGAAACGGCTCCAACGATTTTTATAAAATTTAGTATAAAGGGGATTTCGGGGGCGATAAATCGATCTAGCTACGATTTATTTTCAGAAAATGTTGTTTTATTCGTGTTATCAATAATCAACTTTATCGATAATCAACTTTATGACTCTCCCCGACATCTATTGGCGAATAATCATACTATTTTTCATAATTGAGAGCAAAAAACTGCTTTAAAGACACAATAACACTAAAGCTATTTCAGCAGATGGCGTTGTTAAACCACCCGAAGCCAATGAGTGTTTGGTTTAAGGTGCGAGTGTGTGTTCACTTAAAAATGCCTAAACGATCTTGGAATATTTCATAATTTTACAATATGTAATTCGTATTTAAATATAATTTCTAAAAAACACAATTTATGAAAGAAAAAAAAACCGGGCAATGCTCGGTCATCGTATAGTGTGTATTTAATTTTATTCTAAAAAGAGTTTGTTGCTGTTGTACTCTGAATCTGAGCTTAAGTAACAATTTGAAAGTGGCTTTGAAGGTCTAAATTAATAAAAACATTTTGATTTCTATTTACGGTTTTAATTTAGGTCAATGTGGATATTTGTTTTTTGGCTGTAGTACTACGCATATTCAAATTTTAAAATAAAATATTTTATCTGTCTTCAGAATTATTAAGTAAATTTTAATGAATCCTGCTCATAAACAAAAAAGAACACAACTGAAATTGTTCGGCAATTTTATATAAAAGTTGTATAAGGAATGTCCGGCATTCGGCTTAATAAAGTTGAGACGCCAAATTTTTTAGCTATCATTAACTAATAAACTAAAAGTTTCAGAGAAGAAAATGAAATAAAATTAAATGTCGTATTTATGTGTTATACTGGAAATAAATTGGAATGAGGACGATTAAAATTTACTTGTGCAATGAACCAGAAAAATAATATAGAAAATCGGAAATATCTAGGAAATAATACCTCTTATACACTCGCGAGCAAAAGTTTGGAATCACTTACTTGAAATTGATTCCGCGCGATCTTGTGTACTAAATATTTTTTTGATAATCATAAAAATGAGATCATTTTAAAGGTTGAAATCTTAACTTTAAACTGATACCAAATTCATTCAAATCGAGCCAGTAGTTAAGGAGCTATTCCGGATTAAGTGAAGGAGGTAGGAAACAAAGGAAATATGGAAAAATAATGAATGCATAAAACAACAAAAATTAATAAATAAAAATTTTATTTAGCCTTAAAATTAAATGTCAGTACTTTGTGTTCCCTTCCCTTGCCCTAATAACTCCTCGAAGACGATTCTTCATAGACCTGATCAGCTTTTGAATTGATTCTTGTGGGATACCTTCCCACTTCTCAATCAACGCCGATTTCAGCTCATTCAGGCATGAAGGAGCAGAAGTTCTGGAACGAACCCTATTCTTCAGTTCATCCCACACGTGCTGAATAGGATTCAAGTCAGGGCTGAGCGCAGGCCAGTCCAATGTGGCGATATAGACTTCTTCGAAGTATTCAGTTGTTCCACGGGCAGTGTGACAACGAGCGTTATCGTGCTTAAGGAGGAAGCTATCACCGGCATATCCCGCATAGGGAACGACATGTTCCAGCAGA